>VZQC01006693.1:3931519-3971823 GCA_009823505.1 Rhizomys pruinosus | reverse complement strand
GGGCTGGAGAGATGGCCTAGCGGTTAAGAGCGCCGACCACTCTTACAGAGGACCCGGGTTCGATCCCCAGCATCCACATGGCGGCCGAGAACCGTCTGAAACTCCAATTCCAGGAGAACTCCAGTTCCAGGGGAATCCGACACCATCTTCTGACCTCCGCGGCATTGCACGACACGGTTGCACACACACACTTGCATGCAGACAGTACATTCATACACGTACAGAAATAAGTAAAATAAAAAAAATTAAAAAAAAAAAAAAAAGAATTGTTGTCCATCATAGTTGTCCAAGTTCAGGGAACGGAGTACATAGATCCCTGTTAAGATAGGTTTGGCCAGGCATGGTGGTGCATGCCTTTAATCCTAGCACTAGGGAGGCAGAGGCAGGCGGATCTTTGTGAGTTCAAGGCCCACCTGGTCTACATAGTGAGCTGCAGGCCAGCTGGGACTAAAGGGAGACCCTGTCTCAAAAAGACAAAAAAAAAAGAAGTTTGATAGTGTGTCTTTTAGACCCGTAGCCCCCCAGCTGGCCTGGACCTCACTAAGTAGACCAGGCTGGCCTGGAATTCAGACATGTGCCTGCCTCTGCCTCCTGAGAGCTGGGATTAAAGATGTGCACCACTGCCATCTCTGAGCTCCAGGCTAGCCAGGGTTACATAGTAAGACCCTGGCTTTAAAAAGTCTCTATACACACTTTATAACTTTCATTTTCATTTAAAAACCAGTTGAGGGTCAGGTGTGGTGGTACACACCTTTAATCCTAACACTCAGGAAGCAGAGGTAGGCAGATCTCTGTGAGTTCAAGGCCAGCCTGATCTACATAGCAAGTTCCAGGCCAGCTGAGGCTACAGGGAGACCATGTCTCAAAAAGACCAAAAGAAAAAAAAAACAACCAAGTTGAAGAATCAGTATTCAGACAGGCCTGGTAGTGTGGGCCTATGGGCCTATAACTCCATCTACTCAGGAGACTGAAGTAGGTTTGCAAGTTCAAGGCCTGCCTGAGCTAAAGGGTGAATTGAAGGCCAGCCACCCTGAGCAACTTAGACCCTGTCTCAAAATTAAATATAAATAATACAGGTCTATTGATCAAGGGTTCTAGAACCAATAAATGAATACATGTTAAGAAGACATTTATTATTGGATTGGTTTACCCACTGTGGTCTGGGTTGTCTAACAATAGCTTGAGGCTGAGAACTGGTAGCTGCTTGGTCTGAGGCCACGTTCCTCAGTAGTCCTAATCTGTCATTGAAGGCCTGAAGAAATCCTGGAGAGCCACTGATCTAAAGTCCATGTTGTAAGGCCAAAGAAATGGGGTTCTGAGGTCAATTTATGAGTACATCAACACTGGCAGTGTCTCCAGAGAGACTTGAAGGCAAGCAAACGGCAAAGGCTTTTCTCCTAGACTCCCTTCTACCTGGGCTGCCTCAGGAAGCTGCTACCTGCATTAGGAGCCATCTTCTCATTTCACTTAATTAACCTTATTAAGGAAATCCCTCATGGACATGCTTAGAGGCTTGCTCCTTGGTAGATTCCAGATCTATCCAAGTAGATAGCTAACTGTCACGGCAGGAATTGTAAAGTTCTAGTATGTTCTAGAATGTGTATACTGGAGACAGCTGCCTGGAAGTACATACGTGTCAGAAGTGATACAATGCCTGCACTTGCTTCTTGGGGACAGATCTGTGTAGAGTTGTAGATCAGCAGTTGTAGTTTGTAGTAGTTGAAATATATCAGAAAAGAAATGCTATGTTTCAGCATTGTTTGAACGATCCCCAAACAATAGTAAGTTTATAGATATTTTAAGGAGCAAGGTGTGTCTCTAAGTTATTTCTTTTCCTGTAGGGCCTGGCTTGGGAGGTAATGGATATATTTTATGCTGTGTTAATTTTTTGAAAAGCAATTTTTTAAAATGCTGCTTGTTTTTTAAAAGTAAAGGAAAAATCTGGGCGTGGTGGCGCACACCTTTAATCCTAGCACTTGTGAGGCAGAGGCAGGCGGATCTTTGTGAGTTCAAGGCCAGCCTGGTCTACAGAGTGAGTTCCAGGACAGCTGGGACTACAGTGAGACCCTGTCTCAAAAAAAAAAAAAAAGTAAAGGAAAAAAATTTCTTCTAAAAGCTCCTTCAGGATCCTTTTTTCCCCTTTCCTACTGATACTAAAACTTCCGTTGACCTGCAATACAGTCCCCTGGGTACAGAACAAATTTCCTTAATTCTCGCTGCTTCATTTCAGGATTCCTTCTGTGGCTGTTTTCTGGAGAAAAGAGTGATTTAGTTAAATAATGTTTCAGGAAGTCTTTCATTGTTCCGGATGGTGGAAGTCTACAGTGCCGGCATTCTCTCTCTCTCTCTCTCTCTCTCTCTCTCTCTCTCTCTCGCTCTCACTCTCGCTCTCTCCTTTTCTTCCTCTCTTAAGGGAACTTTGGTTTGTGTTTCTTGGTTTTCCTTCCTAATAAGACTGAACTAGAATGGTGTCTCCCAGTTCATTCTCTACTTACCTAATATTTCTTGTTGATGTATGTTATGTATTTTGAAATGAGGCCTTGCTTTGTAGCCCAGCGGGCCTCAGCCTCCCTGTCTCAGCTGGGATTACAGATATGTACCACCACACCCAACTGTATTTTGAAGTTTTTATTTATTTTTATTTTATGTGTATGAGTGTATTGCCTGCAGTCACGTCACACAGTGCCCATGGAGGTCAGAAAAAGACATATCCCCCTGGAACTAGAGTTATGGAAGGTTGTTAGCCACCATGTAGGTGCTGGGAACTGAATCTGGGCCCTCTGCAAGGGGACAGCCAGTACTCTTAACCATTGAGCCATCTTTTCAGCCCCCTCCTTTTTTATTTTAATGTTTTGATTTTTAATATTGGATGGGAGAGCAGTATTAAAACAACAGTTGAAGTCTGATCACAGCCCTTCACCTTAAGAAGGTGTGTGGGGCGGGGGGTTACTTGGGTTGTTCGTTCACCTGCTAAACGTATTACTGCAGCACTTTTACCTGATCTTTCACTCTTTGAAATTTGTTTCAGGTGAAATGTAGGTTTACATGTGTTCTTGGAGATTTCATCCTGTTAGACATAGCCTCCCATCCATGCCTTGACAGGACCTCCTGGGTATTACTTAAGCATGTTCTTTACATTTGATTTCATGTTACAGAAGATTGAGCCCAGCATCACCAAATCATTGGACATCTGTGGCCACACTCATGCTCAACCAGCCTGGACTTGGAGGCAACAAAACCCAGACCTCTATCTTTTCTCCCACCGTAGCGTGCTGGGCCATTCACAATGCTCTTCTGCTGACTCCTCGACTTTAAAGTGGGCTTGTTTTGTACGATGAGCAGCTCAGTGGACCTTGAGATAAATGGTAGATGGCAGAATAGGTTTTTGGAAGAACATTTGTCGAACAGTCGGCTAGCATTAAATACATTTATTCTCTCAGTCATTCAACCAAAAGTCCGTCCCTACTGCGTGCCAGTGACCTCTTAGGCCCTAGAAGTACAAGGTGAGAGAAAGTGGACAGTCTCTCGACTTGAGCATCTATAGATTCCAATAGTTCTCCAATCCATCTTCCCTGGGTACGAAGGGATGACTGTTGGGGTAAAAACAAAATACAGTGATTAATTTCCCATTTATTTTTACTTTTTAATTACAGCTCCTCAATTTAAAATAGTATCTGTGTGAGGGCTGGAGAGATGGCCTAGCGGTTAAGAGCGTCAACTGCTCTGGCAGAGGACCCGGGTTGGATCCCCAACACCCACATGGTGGCTGAGAACCGTCTTTAACTCCAGTTCCAGGGGAATCCGACACCCTCTTCTGACCTCCGTGGCATTGCACGACACGGGTGCACAAACCTAAATGCAGATAGTACATTCATACATGTAAAAAATAAAATAAGGGGCTGGAGGGATGGCCTAGCGGTTAAGAGCGCCGACTGCTCTTGCAGAGGACCCGGGTTCGATCCCCAGCACCCACATGGCGCTGAGAACCGTCTGTGACTCCGGTTCCAGGAGAACTCCAGTTCCAGGGGAATCCGAGACCCTCTTCTGACCTCCGCAGCATCGCACGATGCGGGTGCACAGACCTGCATGCAGACAATACATTCATACACATAAAAATAAATAATTAATTAATTAAAAACATCCTAAAAAAATAAATAAAAATAGTATCTGTGTGGACTGTGGCTATTGCTGTAGGTCAGAGCGCTAACCTCATCAGCTCAATTCTATTGAGCCCAATACCATAAGAAGTCATTTTTTTTAATTGTAGCTACAGTCACATCATTACCTATTTTATATATTTCTTAGGAGCAGTGTACCTCTGGAGTATAACACACAAGTATATGTGCCAACCCAGAAATTTAACTTTTTAAAATTACTGCATCTAAGAATGGAGACAAAATAATTTTTAACAGTATTGGATGCCCACGAGGTCTGTACTTCGCACTGTGTTCTCCAGAAGGCCTTCCTGAGTAGATGGCTGAGACACCTGTCTGGAATTTGGACTCAGCATGCCTCAAGATCACAGGATTAGTGAACAGCCAGAGCGGAAGAGAGAGTCTTCTTGATGGATTAATCAGAGTTATTCATAATAAATGTTGAAAGAATGTCAATTAGAAGAACATTCTTTGTTTGGGTTTAGTTCCAAATGAATTAATTGATTCAGGCAAAGATCAGCAATGAATAAAACCATTAGCTGGAAGGCGGATGGGGAACTTGGCGCTGGAGGGTCTGCCATGTCCAGAAAGCTGAGCTCACCAATAACTTCAGCAGCAGTAAGTCTATCTCCCACTGTGAGGCCATGTGACAATGCAGAGTCCCTTATGAGGAATTCTCAAGTTAAATGGCTCCACCAGAATCTAAGCAACAGTTTTGCTTTTAGTCCAAATTTTAAATTTAAAAACTATAAATGTTAAATTACTGTGCCAATATTATGTAAGCATATTTTAAACATTTTCTTTTTATTTTGTATGTGTATGAGTGTATTGCCTGCATGTATGTGAGTGCACCTGTTTCATGCAATGCCCGTGGAGGTCAGAAGAGAGTGTGGGATCCCCTGGAATTGGAGTTCTTAACTGCTGAGCCATTTCTCGTGGCTGTCTTCGTTTTCAGTGTCTCCTGCCACAGTTAGAGGGCCCCACTCAGATTCAGAGGGAAGAAACAGACTTCACTTCTCCATGCGTATTGGCATCACATTTTGAAAAGAGCGTAAGGAATGACAAAGTTGTCTATATATATAGAAGATGGACCTAAGATAGGTAGATGATTGATAGATAGATAGACAGACAGACAGACAGACAGACAGATAGATAGATAGATAGATAGATAGATAGATGATAGATAGATAGATAATCTTCAATAGTGTTCACCTACTCCAGACTTCACTTTGGAAATTGAAGTTGTCAGTAGGCAAGTCAGAATCCACCACCATTGGAGCATGTCCTGCCTCTGCTACACTGGCACCAATAGTAGGATTTATATCGGGAGATGCCATTCATTGCCCTGCCTGTTCAAATACATGAGCCTATATTTCTCACTTAAACCACCACAGGAATCAGTGAAGCCCTAACATAGTAGGCAAGCACTCTACCACTGAGCCAAGTGCCCAGACACTAGGCCTGTCTTTTTAAGTGTTTTTACTTTTCTCATTGCTGTGACAAAATACTTAATGAAAGCAATGTAAGGAAAGACACACACACACACACACACACACACACACACACACACCTTTAATTCTAGCACATGGAAGACAGAGACAAAAGGATAGCTCTGAGTTCAAGGCCAGCCTGGCCTACATAGTGAGTTCCAGCCCAGAAAGGGCTGCATAGTGATAACGTTTTAAGTTTCAAAAGGTGTACAGACCATCATAAAGGAGATGGTGTGGAGGCAACGGTGTGAGGCACGTTGCATCTGCAGGCAGGAAGCAGAGAGAGAGGAATGCTGGTGCTCAGCTCACTTGGTCCTTTTTATATATTTTTTTTTATTTATGTGTATGAATGTATTGTCTCTAGGTTTTTGCACCCTTGTCGTGCAATGCCTCGGAGGTCAGAAGAGGGCGTCGGATTCCCCTGGAACTGGAGTTCTCCTGGAATTGGGGTTATAGACGGTTCTCAGCCGCCATGTGGGTGCTGGGGATCAAACCCGGGTCCTCCGCAAGAGCAGTCGGAGCTTCCAACCGCTAGGCCATCTCTCCAGCCCCTCACTTGGTCCTTTTTATGTGGTTCGGGAGCTCAGCCCATGGGATGTTGCCACTCTCATTAGCATAGAGCTTTCCAGTTGAACCTCTTTAGAAACATCCTCAAAACTGTGCCAAGAGATTCTATTTCCTAGGTGAGTCTCCCATCAGACTGGCAAACCATGATAGATTTGTCTTCCAGAATATGAAACTGCTAATTCCTAAAACCGTTCTGATAAAGTATTCCTATAGTGATGTTAGATTTTACCACCTCAGACTAGGAAACTACCCCTCAGCAAACAAGGGGATGAGGCTAGAAGAATTTGAGAACAAGACTATGAATTCTGGGGGCAACTTCCTTTCCAGGAATATTTTTCTTTTTCTTTTATTAGTTTTATTTTATCTGTATGAATGTATCACCTGTATAAGTGCACCTGTGTTGTGCAGTGCCCACGGATTCAGAAGAACTGGAGTTACAGTTGTTAGCCACCATGTGGGTGCTGGGAATCAAATCTGGTCCTCTGCAGGAGCAGCCAGTGCTCTTAACCACTGAGTCATCTCTCCAGCCCCCAAAGAATCATATTTTTTTAAGGTTCAGTAACTCTACCAGAGATAAATGATTCCGATCCCACCATATTTACCTGGAAACCAGGGTAAGTTGCTTAATGATTCCATGTTCCAGTTGCTTCCAGTAGAAGCAATCTGTTTCTACTTCTGTTAATTTCTCCCCGATGAAATGAAGTTACAGTAAACCAGTGGTTTTTAGACATTCTTAGATGCTTAATTTTTTATCAACTTTATATTAGTTTTATAAATTAGCATGCAAGTAATGATATCATTATGGTATTTTCATATATTCTTATTTCCATTATTCCTCTTCCACATTCCTCTCTGTATCCTTGCTCATCTTCTGTGTTCACGTGACAGTATTTTATTACTCTTTTCTCCCCCTACCCCCTCCTCCCTTAAAGACACCCTTTTCCCTCTCATGGTCCTTCTTCTAGAGAGTCAGTGGTTTAGGAATATCATCTATTAGATTTCTTCTAGAGCTGCACATCTATTTAAAATACAACCACTCCTGATGTTGGAAATACCTGCATGCAAAAAGATTTCAAGGGACTTGAGAGATGACTCAGTGGTTAAGAGCACTGGTTGTTCTTACAGAGGACCTGGGTTGGGTTCTCCCACACATACAAATGGAAGCTAATAATTATCCATAACTCCAGTTCCAGGGTATCTGACACCATCTTCTGGCCTCTGTGAGCATTGCACCCTTGTTGCACACTTACATATATGCAGACAAAACATTCATACACATAAAATAAATTTTAAGATTTCAAGCTGTCTATATACACGAGGAAGTGGATAGGAAATGATCACTGGAAGTCTATAGTCTAATAAATACTTATTTGTGTATTCCAGAAGGGACAGTAGGGCTTTTTCCATCTCTGTGACATTCCTGTCACCAGAGCCTTCAAAGCAATTAAACCTCAAATGAGTAAAGTCTCTAGAGAAAAGTTTCCTCTCAACATGTGGTTCTCATTTCTCTCTGGCTTTTAGTCCTGGGGCTAGGAGACCCGTGAAAACCCTTCCATTACCTCCCAAACAAGTTTTATTTTAAAAAAGAGTCAGTAAGTGGACAGGACAGTATGACTACACAGTTATGTATCAATTATGAGTGTGTATGTGCAGATGTGAGGCCTTGATGATGCTTGAATCTGTCCTGAGGGATTCGTCGGTCTCCAAGTTTATGGAGTTGGTTATGAGTCTCTGTGTTTAGTGTGTGTCTTGGGTGAGCTTGTGTCCAACATGGAGTCAAGGAGTCATGGGTGCTTAGGTGCACGAGTACATTTGTGTGTAATGTACTTGCTAACATGTGTGGATTCGGTTGTACCTGTCTGGTGCAGGCCATCCGCAGGTGTGAGGAATGAATTAGGTTTGGCTCTGAGGAGGGTTATATCAGGTAGGTGGCTGCGTGGTTCTGGCGCCTGTTGCAGCGGGTTACTGGAGGTCAGGTGTGCCAGGTGTCCCTGGTCAGAGCGCCGCAGGGGCGGGCCAAGCTGCGTGCGGCCTGCAGGGGGCGCCGCCCGGGGCGGTTTGGTTGAGACGCCGGCCCAGCGGTGCATTTCCGCTTCACAGCCAAGCGCACAGCTCGCCACCCGCCCGCCTGGGCACAGGTGAGATGCTGCCGCGGGCGGGAACTGGGAGCCTGGGGCAGCGCGGGACTCCAGAGCCAGCGGCAGCGGAGCCCCAGCCGCCACTCTCCCTGCAGGGCAGGGCCGGGAGGACAGCGGGCCGGGGCGGAACCCGCGGGGCCGGAGCGCGTTTGACCCCGGAAAATGGCCCCGGACGGCCCAGGGCGGCGGACGCCATTGCCCAAGTGGGCGCTGGGCAGAGTCAGTGGCTCCATATAGAGCCACAGTTAGCTCCAGTTGAAACGATGGCTACAGGGAGTAGTTAGGATCGCTGTGTGGACTGAGGCTAACCGCTTTTGGAAATTCTGCTTTTATCTGAAACCAACTTTCTGCTTGTCAGTTTCTAACCTTCATTTTCTTTGGAGCCGTTAGGAAAACATCTGGATCTTTGGAGATCCTTGCCTTGGTTCCATTTGTAGTTATTATTGCTTTTTCACACTATCATCCAATTATAAGCACACAGTATCTGGCAAAACCCACTTAAGGTGGGGGTTTTGTTTTTTGTTTTTAACTCAGCTGCATAACTCCAAGCACAGTTTATGTTGAAGGGATAAAGAAAGCCACTCGTTAGACTAGTATAGCCAATTTAAAAAGAAAAAAAAAAAAAAGGCTCTTCATTGTGCTGAAGGAGAAATCATGAGTTAAAAAATAAAGGCCAAATCTGAATCAGCTGGTTTGACCTGTCAGAGGAATGTCTTGCACATACGTGTGTTTATTTTCCTCTAATTGAAGACTTTCCCCTGGCCTGTTCAGTGTTCAGTTCATTTAGTGCTAATATGCCAGTCCCTGCAGTTTGACCTCTTTTTCCTGAACCTGCTCCTAAGAGAACAAAGACTTTCCTGAGTAAGCAGACCACTGACCCAGTGGAGAACATTTGAGTGCATGCTTTTAATCCCAGCACTTTGGGAGACAGAAACAGGAAGATCTCTGTGAGTTCCAGGCCAGCTGGGAGACCCTGTCTCAAAAACAAACAAAAACCTCCTGAATTTTCAAGTTAATTGGTGGATTTTTGTGTTACTATTTTTTTTTTTAACCAGTAAACTTTATTAGCCATGACCTTAGCAAACAGAAGTCCCCAGCTTTAATCCCCAGCACTGGAAAAACAACAAAACCCTTAGGTTTGGGTATGCAGGTCAGTGATACAATGCCTCCCTATCATATATGAGGGTGTAAATTGTATTCCTAAGCCCTGGAATGGATGGCTATTCTCACAATCTTGGACAGTGGATGGTAGTATGTGGTACAGAACAAAGATTGAAAATCTACTCTTTGTTAACTTTTGTTGTGGTTGGTTGGTTGGTTGGTTGGTTGGTTGATTTTGAGACAAGGTCTTACTATGTAGCACTGACTGGCCTGGATCTTGTGGTATATATCAGGCTGGCCTCAGACTCAAAGAAATTGCCTGCCCCTGCCTCCTGAGTGCTGGGACTAACCATTCTGGACATAGTTAACTTTTTAAATTTTGTGTGTTCAAACTAGGTGTTGTAGTTCATGCCTGTAATCCTAAAACTGAGGAGGCTGAGGCAGGAGGATTGCTGCAAGTTCAAGGTCACTCTGGACTACATAGTTCCATATTAGCTTGCCTTTAAAAAAAGTGTTCTTTACATAGTGAGAGCCTTTGAGAGCTCCAACTCTGTCAGTGTTTGAGGAAGAGTCACTGGAAGGGTTTGTACTCACCTTGGTCAGGGACTTGATAGGGCACAGGGCCCCCCACAGGCTAGTATGAGGGTAGAGCAGCTATGTTTGAAGAGATCCATAACAGGCAGGGTAGCAGGATGAGGACATCATCAAATGATCTTAGCAATCTTCTCTAGAGATCCCTCAGGGGCAAACTGGGGCTATTAGAGGTTTTATTCAGAGAGCTTGAGCTGACCATGACCACCCAGCGTCATGACTAACAGGAATTTATCTTCAGTCACCCCCTTCTCTGTATTGTTAGTGAAACTGCTCAGGGCAAGAGCCTAAACAAGAGCCTTGCTGAGGTTGCAGGCCCAGCCCTGGGATCCAGAATTACGCAGGAGCTGAGTACTCTGTCAGGTATGCTTGTACTCTAGGAGCTGCTTACAGAAAAATCCAGTTCTTCAAAGTCTGGATTTATATGGCATTATGAATAAGTAGCTATTATCACTAACTACAATGTGAAGGTGAGAAACGAGCCTGGGTGCTGGTGGGAGTGAATGCTCCCAGGGGACACAGGGAAGGTCCTTCAGGCCCAAAGCTTTGAGTGGAGTGTGGATTTTTTTTTTCTTTTTTGGTCTTTTCGAGACAGGGTCTCCCTGTAGTCCCAGCTGTCCTGGAACTCACTCTGTAGACCAGGCTGGCCTTGAACTCAACAAAGATCTGCCTTGTGGAGTGTGGATTTTTATAGCTTGAGGAATGGGACAGTGCCATTGCTGACACCATGAGCAAAGATGTGATAATGACAGTGGAACTGTGTTCCGAGAGCAGTAACAGGTGTGTTGAGGCTGCTCTTGGAGGGGAGTACCACTGGACCGGACTGGTACTAGGAAGGAAAGGGTCTCTGATGGTAAGCTCTGTTTTTGTGGGATTTTGTGGGGGTTTTTTTTTTTTTTTTTTTTTGGTTTTTTCGAGACAGGGTCTCCCTGTAGCCCCAGCTGTCCTGGAACTTGCTCTGTAGACCAGGCTGGCCTTGAACTCACAAAGACCCCCCTGCCTCTGCCTCCCTCCTGAGTGCTAGGATTAAAGGCGTGCGCCACCACACCTGGCCAAGTAAGTTCAGTTTTTGTTTTCTTAATCAAGTTTCTGATTTTTTTAATTAGGGATTTTTTTTTAGTCAAACATGGAAGCACAGATATAGCATAATGAACTTACAGATATCTACTAAATGGATCTCATGATTTTCTTTGGCTGTATCTACATTCTTTTTTCCATTTGTTGTTAATTTAGGGCTGGAGATGTAGCGCAGTGGTAGAGCACTTGCTTAGCATGTGCAGGTCCTGGGTTTGACCTCCTGGTCCCCAGCAGTGCAAGAAAAAATGTGAAATTAATAAAGCATTTTATTCTAGATTGAAGAGTCACTGGAAAGCTTTGTATTCACCTTGGTTAGGGACTTGATAGGGCACAGGGCCCCCCACAGGCTAGTATGAGGGTGTAGTGCAACTTGTTTGAAGAGATCCATAGAAGGGTGCAGTATGAGGACATCAGATAATCTTCGCAGTCTCCTCTAAATACTTTGGTGTGTACCCACAAGGAAGGAACATTTTCTTCATCACCACAATGTCATCACCATCTCTTAGCAGATTGCCTCAAAAATGCTCTAATTTTTACGCTGGTTTGTGTAAAACAGAATGGAAACAAGGGCTGCAAGTGGTACATGTTGGTTGTCTCCTTCAGGCTAGAACAGGGGTTTGGCAACCTTTCCCTGTGAAGGAGCAGATAGAAACTCCACCTTAGCAGGCCTTGCCATCTCTGTACAAATGCCTGGCTCTACAGTTGCCATACAAAAGCAGCCATAGCCGATATTTAAATCAGTGTGCATGACTATATTCAAATTGTGTTTAACTTTCTGAGTTTTTCATTTGTTTTTAAATCTACTGTTAGGCTGGACTCACCCACAGGCCATGATGGTCTGGAACAACCCATGAGTTTCTCTTTTTAATGTTTAGGGTATGTGTGTGGTCAGAGGATAACTTGCCATACTCGATTCTCCTATCATGTTTCCACAGACTGAATTCAGGTTGTCAAGTTTGGTCACAAGTGCCTTTATCCACTGAGCTGCTTTGCCAGCCTCCAATGGGCTTCTTTAATGCTGATGATTTATTGGTGTCACATGGTTGATGTTGTAAAGACTCTTACACATTCTGAACTTTTTGGATGGGGTTTTGTTTTGTTTTCTGTGATTTAGCTTGCTTTACTATCTCCTGTATTTTCTGTAAATTGAAAGTTAGAGATAAAGGCTTAAGTGAGGTTGTCCATTTATTTGGCAAGTCTACTTCAGAAGCTTTTTTTTTTTTTGGTGTTGTTTTTACTTTTTTTTACTGTAAGTCTATCTGACTTAAAAAGACTTGGAAACCTATGTTCATGAAGCACAGCATTCCTCAAACATCTTCGCCTGATAGCTAGAATACACATTTTTCTTTCTCTTATTTTCCTTATTTATATGAAAGCATACAGCTGTTAATTCTCTGTGAGGTCAATAACTTCAAACCCCTCTTCGAGGTCAGTGGGATCTATCTTCTATTCCAGACATTCCTTGGTCCCTTGAGCTGATCCCAGGGCCACTTGGGTTCATTGAATGTAAGTACTTTCCTTCCATGGAGTGGGCCCCAAGCCTGAGATTTCCTCCCCAAAAGGATTGGGTCATCCACTGTGTTTTTAGCCCCTCTACCACACTCAACTTTTTCCACCCAGCTTCTTGCCCCTCAGCAAGACTAAGAACCAAGTATTTGGTCCAGATAGATTTCATGGTCTTCTCATGTCCTGTAGGATTCTGAAATCCAAAGTTGTTGTCTTTTAAATTTTTTGTTTTTTCATTTTGTTATGGGTTTCATACATAGTTTTTTAGTGTTAATCGCCTTTATACCTGCTTCTCCCTTGGCACCCTCCTGCAGAGCCCCCCAGCCCCACCCCCGAGTTCACACAGTCTGTTATTTGTGCTAGGGTCCACTGTGCCAAACTACTCTCCTTGCCACCCATTCCTCATTGCCAGCTCCTCCCCAGAGCTCTAGTCAGCCTATCCGGAGTCCCTTTCCTAAAGAAGGTCAGGTCTTCCTCACCTGACCACCATCAGCTGCCAATATTTCCTCAGCCAAGGTTGGGCTCTGCTATCTATTTCTGCAGATCTGTGCCGGGTTTTTGTCCAGCTGAGCTTGCATGGGTCTTGTGCATGCTGATTCTGATGCTGTAGGTTCATATGAACAGGGTCCCAGGATCTTGTAGGATTCATTTCCATTTGGTCTTGCACCACCTCCCTGGCTCTTACAATCTTTCTGCCCCCTCTTCTGTAATGTTCCCTGAGCCCTGGATAGGTGAAGCTGAATATAGGCAGCTGTCCATAGAACCACACTCTGCAGACTCCTAGTCTTCACGGTTTGGCCATTCAGACCCTTTTGAGTTTCTGGTCTCCTGTTGCGTGGAGGAGCTTCCTTAACAAGAGTTGAGAGGTAGTCAGTGCCTTCTTGGGTCCTTGTTCTATGATGCTTGGGGCTTATGCATAGAGTTTGCATCGTAGATGTGTCACCTAGGCATGAGCCACTCACAGATCATGTCTGTGTGTGTCCAGTTGTGGGCCTCTGTACTATTCTCATCTGGTGCAAAAGAAGCTTCTTTTCAGAGTGGTGTCTGGGATATTTGTCTGTAAATATAAGGACACTTATTTTGTAGTTAGTGAGATGTTACCTTAGCCTAGGGAAGTGTCAACCTTGGGGATTTCTCTAAGATCTATGATCTCTCCTTTTGTGTGCACCTGCTATGTTTATGAAGTCCAAAGTTTTTAATACTTTCAGCCTCAGGGCTAAAGAGATGGCTTAATGGTTAAGAGTACTGGCTGCTCTTGCAGAGGACCCACGTTGGGTTCCCAGCACCTACATGGCAGCTAACAGCTATTGGTAACTCCAGTTCCAAGAGATCCAATGCCCTTTCTGACCTCATTGGGCATTGCACAACACAGGTGCACTTACATACATTGAGGCAATACACTCATATACATAGAATAAAAATAATAAAATATTAAGAAACACTTTCAGACTCACCATTGTGATAGATTCCACTGACACACATCTTTGAACAAAACAAACTTATAGGTGAGAATTCTTTTTCCTCTATTATAAAATGTTCATGACCTCTAAACTCTAGAGCACCAGAGGCAATATGCTGACGAGCGGAACCAATTGGAAGCCTTCATCTTTTGTCATTTAAGAATGGTAGGGGGAGGGAGGACTGGAATTGGAGCTTTGTGGTAGAGTGCTTGTCTGACGTCAGGACCCTTGGGTTGGAGCCTCAGTACCATGTAAACTGGGAATGCTGTTGCATACCTGCAGGCCCAGCACTGAAGAGGCAGAGGCAGAAGGAGCCAGTTCAAGGTCATCCTCAGCTACAGAGCCACTTTGAAGCTGCAGAAGATCCTGTCTCAAAAAAAAAAAAAAAAAAAAAAAAAAACACTTGGGGGGAACTATGTTCTTACCCAATGTTTATTGAGTTGTAGTCTTTTATTGATGTGTACAAATTATTTAGGCTAGGGATATAGCTCAGTGGCTGAGTGCTGGCTTAGCATGGTAAGGCCCAGGGTTTGATCCCCAGTACTGGGGGTAGGGGAAAAAAGAACTTGGGGTTGTATGTAGCGTAGTGGTAAATGCCTTCTTAATATGTGTGAAGACTTAAATTGGATCCCCAGCATGAAAATGGAGGGAACAAAATAATTATGAAGAATGCTAATCTTGCAACTTGTGTAATGTGGCACATGCCTATTCTGTCAGCAATCTAGAGGTTATTGTTATGGTTATAGGCACCAGCTCTTGAGTCAGATTGCCTAGCCTCCTGGCTTTGCCACTTACTAGCTGGGTGATTTTATTTCCAAAAATAGGGATGATGATAGCCACGTGGGGAGAGTGTGTGTTTTTCTTCTTGCCCATCTTCTGTGAGACCCGGGTCTCCTGGCTTGTTGGCCTTATCTCCAGAATCAGCGGCCGTGCCTCTCGCCCCGCTTTCCTTATAGCTTTCCTCTGATCTGAGCTGGGAACTGCTTTCTGCTTTTAAGGATTTGTCAAATTAGACACGGCCGATGTGGATGATCCTCACTTGAGGTGGTCAACTTTGATCACACCTGTGGTATCTCTTTTGCCATGTAACGTAACACATTCACAGACTTTAAGGTTTAGGACACAGATGTCTTTGGTGGAGATTATTCTGCTCATCACAGATGTAGAGAGATGAAAGAAAATTAATGTGGCCGAAGCATGGAGAAGTTGTTAGTCCTACACAGCTGGAGAGTTTCTCTTGTCAGTAAAAGGAGGGGCTGGAGAGGTAGCTCAGTGGTTAAGAGCACTTGACTGCTCTTGCAGAGGACCCATGTTCAGTTACCAGCACCCACATGGTGGCTTGTTAGATGGTTGTTACTGTCTGTAACTCCAGTTCTGGGGGCTCCAATGGCCTCATGGGCATTGGACATATGTGGTGTACTTACATACATGCAAGCAAAGCATTCATATACCCAAAATGAAAATAAAAAGAGGAAGTCATGGTCAGATTGAAATGCCCAATCCTGGAATCAACCATTTCTCCAGAGAGCCGCAATTGATTCCCTAAAACTAGAAAATGGAATTTTGAGACCATAATTGGGACCTGCTCATTGCTTTGGGTTTGACAATTGTTTTTAAGCCATTTCAGCAGGCAGGGAGAGGGGAGAAACATTGCTCAAAGCGAGCTACCAGGTGTTGAGAACTTCCAAGTCTGTTCTGCTTCCCCACCACACACAGTCACGACCCCTGGGAAGTGTGGATTCGGGGAAGGAAGGCTGTGGAAGCAGAGTGCCATTTCCCCGCGTGGAAGCTGCGCACTGTCAGCATGACCGCCAGTGCTGCTGTCCACCCTGCTCTTCTGGCTGAAGTGCCTGTGAAGGAAGTCACTGTGGTGACTGCTCCCCTACTGTGCAGGGACAATGTCTATAGGTGTTACTTGCAATTCTCCTGCGCTGCCCATTGGTACTCTTTCTTTTTTTTTTTTTTTTTTTTTTTTTTTTTTTTTTTTTTTTTTTGGTCTTTTCGAGACAGGGTCTCCCTGTAGCCCCAGCTGTCCTGGAACTCACTCTGTAGACCAGGCTGGCCTTGAACTCACAAAGATCCTCCTGCCTCTGCCTCCCAAGTGCTAGGATTAAAGGTGTGCGCCACCACGCCCAGCCATTGGTACTCTTTCAGTCAGCTCCTGTGACCCTTCACCATCCCCTATGATTGGGTGGGTAATTTAGGAATACATTTTTCAGAACTTTCTTGATTTTTAGTACTACACCATGTTCCAGATTTATTTTTAATATTTTTATTGAATTTTTGTGTATTTCACATATAACATCTCAATCAGTCTTAATCACCTTTATACCCCCTTCACCACTGGTGCCCTCCCACAGCTGCCCTCCCCGACTGGAATTCATAGATTCTGTCATTTGTGTTAAGGCCTAGTGTTCCAAATTAATCTCCTCAGTCATTCCTTAGTGCAAGTTCATCCACTGAGCTCTAGCCAGCCTATTCAGCATCCCTCACTTTAAGAAGACCAGTTCTGAGGCTGGAGAGATGGCCTAGTGGTTAAGAGCGATAACCGCTCTTACAGAGGACCTGGGTTTGATCCCCAGCACCCACATGGCAGCCAAGAACTGTCTGAAACTCCAATTCCAGGAGAATTCCAGTTCCAAGGGAATCTGACACCCTCTTCTGACCTCCACGGCATTGCATGACACGAGTGCACAAACTTGCATGCAGACAGTACATTCATACACATACAGAAAGAAATAAAATTAATAAAAAAAATTTAAAAAAGAAGACCAGTTCTTTCTCACACAGCAGTAATCATCTATCAATATTTCTTGAGTTAAGATTGGGTTCTGCTGCCCATTTCCCCAGTTCTATGCTGGGTTTTTGTCTGGTTGAGTTTGCATGGGTCTTGTGCATGCTGACACCATTGCTGTAGGTTCATATGAGCAGGGTCCCAGGAACTTGCAGGATTCTATTTCCATGTGCTAATGCATCATCTCCCTGACTCTTACAATCTTTCCACCACCACCCCCCTTTTGCAATGGTCCCCGAGCCCTGGGTGAGTGAAGCTTAGTATAGGAGTCCTGACCACGGACCCACATGGACTCTTAATCTCCATGGATTGGCCATTTATGACCTTTTGAGCTCCTGTACCTCTGTTGCATGAAGGGGCTTCCTTAATGAGAGTTGAGAGATTCATTAGTGTCCTCTTGATCCCTTGTTCTATGTTCTGTTGCATTGTAGATGTGCCACTTGAGCTTGGGCAATTCACAGACAATGTCTGGGTGTAGTCAGTTGTGGAACTCTGTAATTGTCTTCATCGAGTACAAAAGAAGCTTCTTTGATGAGTGGTGTCTGGAATATTTGTAAATACAAGGATATATATTTTGCACTTAGTAAGAAGGTACATTAGCTTAGAGATGTGACCGCCTTGGGAATTTCTCCAAGGTCTAGGACCTCTCCAGCCATTTGTGTTTGGCCATATTTACAGTACCACACATGAGTTTCCCCCCATTGGGTGGGCTTTCCAATTAGTTAGTCATTGATTGCCCCCCAAGATAAAAGTTCCACTACTGCTCCAGTGTCATATGCTGTGCAGACATTGATGTGGACATTTAGTCTTAAAGTTGGTGTTGGACGATTGGTAGCTGTTCTCCCTCAGCAGCTTGCATAGTGCTTCCCAAAACTATGAGCCAGCCTTCAGGGAGGTGGCTTCGAGGGCAGATCCAGCCCCATTGCTCCAAATTTGGTCTCCAAAGTCTGTCCTGTCTTCAGCAATAGGGTCGTAGAGGCCATCAAGGGCTGTGGCAATAGCCTGTATAATTTTGTGAGTCTCTTGGACTACCCTGGCCAACTCTCCTATCTGGCGCTGTTTCTTGTTATGTAGCCTTCAGCTATGCACATGGACTTGTGTGGAAATATTCTATATATAATTTGTCGTTAGATTGTTAGACTAATATGATTCCTTCTGTTTTTTTTTTTTACACTAGCTAGGCATTATTTATCTCTCTTCTCTCTGTCTGCCTGTCTAACCCTCCCTCCATGTATTCCCCATTTTTCCCATTTCTCCCTTGATAATACCAGTCTCCTATGGTCCCACCTCTCTTGAGCTCATTCTTTCCCTTTATCCCCAAATTTCCTTCTAGAACCCTCCCTCTGCCCTCCTCATCTTAGCCATTCTTCCCTTAGCAACCCTGTCTCCTACTGTTCTTCTTGCTAAGGTTCCTTCTTTTCCTTTACCTCACTGGTTCCTTCCCTCTTCCTGGTCCCTGGAGTTACATCAGGATATGTACTCACATATAAGGATGTGGTTGCTAGGATCCACAAATAAGGAAGTAGTTTTCTTGATCTTAGCCAGTCTTAGTGGGGTAAGATGAAATCTTCAAGTGGTTTTAATTTGCATTTCCCTAATTACTAATGATGGTCAACAATTTATTGGCCATCTTTATTTCTTCTTTTGAGAACTCTCTGTTCAGATCCATAGCCCGTCTTTTTACTTAGGTCACTTGTTTTCTTGATTCTTTGTTCTTTGAGTTCTTTATATATTCTGAATGTTAAACCTCTATCATGTGAGTTGCTGGTTAAGGTTTTCCCCACTCTGGGTTTTCTCTTCATTTCCTTGCTTTTTTTCTTTTGCTGTACAGAAAGCTTTTTAATTTAATAAGGTCCTACTTGTTGATTATTGACCTTAACTCCTGAACAACTAACATCTGATTTATAAAGTCCTTTCTTACATCTTTATATTGTAGGTTACTGCTGATGTTTTCTTCTAACAGTTTCAGAGTTTCAGGTTTCATCTTGAGGTCTTTGATCCATTTGGAGTTGACTTTTGTGCAAGGTTAATGAAAGTTTGAGAGGAGATAATCAGGAATTAGCATCTGTTCCAATTGAGGGAGATAAGAGATTGTTAGTAGATTCTGTTGTATTTATTTGTTCCTTGATTGATTGGTTGACTGATTTGCATCTTGGTATTTTACTAGGCCTATTCAGCGAGTGTAGCTAGGCCAAGGCACACTGGTAAAGTTTTGCCCTGTCCTTTTCCTTTAGGTGTGGAAAGTGTATGTGTTTGTCCCATATGTTCTGGTAGAAAATCCTACTGTGTATAAAGTGGATCTTAGGCTTTTGTACTCTCTATGGTAAAAAATAGCAAATGTCTTAGATCTGAGTTTTAGTGAGCGCTTAGTATTGGCAGCACTGTTGCTATAGTTTGCTGTGTCACTAAAGCATACTCCTAAGGAGTACAAATTGGTGTTCACTGCTAACCAGAGGTACCAGGGCCCTGGCTTTTGCCAACCTCCTGTCCCATTCTCTGCCATGCTTTTCCCCACCATTTTCCCCTTGCACTATTCTGATCTATTGGCCTTATTATTCCGCAAGCAAATCACATTTCCTCCTGACCCAAAGATTGCTCTTCCTCTAGGCCTGCATGGCTTGCTACCTCACATTTGGTTCATTATGCTTTGCCAAGATTCTTAGACTGGCTAGAATTTGTCCTGCTTCTTAAAACCCATTTATTCCTTCTCTTTGAAGGCAGTTTACCTCTCTCCCACCGCCCCCCATGCGCCTTCCAGCCAAATTCCCTAGATTATTCACAAAAATCCAGGAAGATGTCGTTATTAAGAGCTCTGCTTCTGTCTTAGAAATGAACTAGCTTGAGTCAGTTTCTGTGCCTCTAAGAAAAAAGATAGTAGACTGATTCTGTCAGAAGCTTTGTTTTGATAGCTCTATATATTTTTAAAGCAATGTCACTTTGTTTTGTTTACAAATATATTAAATGTCTGTCCAGATTACTATTTTATTACTCCTTGTGAATTGTGTTGCTTTTTCTTTCAAATAAAGTTTATTATCTTATTACTGTTGCAAAAAGAAAAATGACAGTTACAGTAATAAAGTGTTTTGTAAAAAAAAAAAAAAGATAAAGGTCTAGTTATATTCTTCTACAAGTAGAGATCCAGTTTTACCAGCACCATTTGCTGAAGATGCTATCTTTCCTCCAGTGAGTGTTCTTGGCCCCTTTGTCAAATGACAGGTGGCTGAAATTGCATATATTCAAGTTTGGGTCTTCAGTTATGTTCCATTGATCCATAGGTCTATTTTTGTGCTGTTTTTATAACTGTAGCTCTGTCATATAGTTTGAAATCTG
This sequence comes from Rhizomys pruinosus, assembly GCA_009823505.1. Taxonomy (NCBI): domain Eukaryota; kingdom Metazoa; phylum Chordata; class Mammalia; order Rodentia; family Spalacidae; genus Rhizomys; species Rhizomys pruinosus. The sequence goes on along the minus strand of VZQC01006693.1, from coordinate 3,951,615 downwards.
ATTTAGTAATTCCTCCTGCATTGCTCTTTGTGCTCAGCATTGCATTGGTTTTTGGGGTCTTTTGTGTTTCCATATGAATTTTAGGATATTTTTTTTCTAATTCTGTGAAGAAAATCATGGGGATTTTGATTGGGATTGCATTGAATCTATATATTACTTTTGGTAGGATGGTCATTTTTACTATATTAATTCTTCCAATCCATGAGCATAGGAGGTCCTTCCATCTTCTGGTGTCTTCCTCAATCTCGTTCTTTAAAGATTTAAAATTTTCACTGTAGAGATCTTTAATGTCTTTGGTCAGGTTTATTTTGAGATTTTTTTTTTGAGGCTATTATGAATGAGAGAGTTTCCATCAACTGGTTCTCCAATTGCTTGTTATTGGCATATAGAAGGGCTACTGATTTTTGTAGGTTAATTTTGTAACCTGCCACTTTGCTGAGAGTGCTAATCATTTCTAGGAGTTTTCTGGTAGAATTTTTGGTTATCTCTTAGATATCATATCATCTGCAAAAAAGGGATACTTTAACCTCTTCTTTTCCAATTAGTAGTCTTTAATTCCTTCTCTTGTCTTATTATGCTAGCAAGAGTTCCAAGCACCACATTAAAGAGGAGTGGAAATGGTGGACAGCCTTGCTGGTTTCCTGATTTTAAGGAGAATGCTTGTATTTTTTCTCCATTTAGAATGATGTTGACTGTGGTATGTTGTACTTAGCTTTAATTATGTTGAGGCTTGTTCCCTCCAGCCCAGTTCCCTCTAGGACTTTTAATATGAATGTATGTTGAATTTTATCAAAGGCCTTTTCTACATGTATTGAAATGGCCATGTGATTTTTGTCTTTGAGTCTGTTTATATGATTATGACATGTATTGACTTAAGTCATCCTGCATCTCTGGAATAAAGCCAACTTGATCATGGTGAATGACCTTTTTGATGTGTGCCTGTATATGGTTTGCAAGTATTTTGTTGAAATTTTTTCATCTATATTCATTAAGAGTATGGGTGTATAGTTTTTTTTTTTTAGTTGTGTCATTACCTAGCTTTGGTATTAGAGTGATTCTGGCTTCATAAAAGGAGTTTAGGAGTCTCCCTCTGTTTCTATCTTCTCGAATTATTTACAATGTTTTTGTTATAGTTTCTTAAAGTGGTTTTAATTTGCATTTCCTTAATTATTAATGATGTTAAACACTTTTTAAGATGTATCTCAGCCATCTTTATTTCCTTACTTGTCTCTGTTCAGCTCTTTAGTCCATCTCTAGAGTGGGTCTTTTGGTTTCTTGGGTCTTTGGTTTTTGAGTAGTTCATATATTCTGGATGCTAATGTTCTGTCAGATCTATCACTAGTGAAGATTTCCTCCCACTCTGTGAGTTTTCTCTTCACTTCATTGATTGCTTCTTGGACCCGTCTCAAAAAGATCACACACAAAAAACGAGTGCCAATTGCTCTTGCAGCGGACCCGGGTTTGGGTTATTCCAGGCATTCACATTGGAAGCTAAGCATGGTCTTTAAACTGGGCGTCTTGTGGTGTGCATGACTTTAATCTAGCACTTGGGAGCCAGGGACAGGCAGATGTCTGTCAGTTCAAGGCCAACGTTGATCTACCGAGTGAGTTCCCGGCCAGGGCTGGAGTTATAGGGAGACCCTGTGTCTCAGACAAAAAAAAAAAAAAAAAAAAACAATCAGAAAGAAAAACTGGACTTAACATCACAACTTCAAGACACTTGAAAAGGCAACAACAAATGAACCAAAACCCAGCATACAAAAGGAAATCACAGCAGAGATTAAATGAACTAGAAACAAAGAAAATCATCCAAAGAGTCAATGAGTCCAAAGACTGTTCTTTGAAAAGACAAATAGGGGGGCTGGAGCGATGCGCCTAGCGGTTAAGAGCGCGACCGCTTCTTGCAGAGGACCGGGTTCAATCTCCCGCACCCACATGGTGGCCGGCCAAGAACCATCTGGAAAACTCCAATTCAGGAGAACTCCCGTTCCCCGGGCATCCGAGACCTCTTCTGACCTCTTGCTGCATTGATGAACAGGTGCAAAGACTTGCATGCAGACAGTACATTCAATACACATCCAGAAATAACATACAATTAATAAATAAAATTAAAAAAAAAAAAAGACAAATAGGATAGACAGACTCTTAGGCAAGTTAACCACAAGAAAGAAAGCACAACTCCAATCAACAAAAAATGGGGATGAAAGGGAAACATCACAGTAGACACCAAAAAGATCCAGACAATTGTAAGAGAATACTTTAAAAAACCCAAAAAAACATACTCCCTTACTCGGGTGGAGCAGATGGCCTACATACGGTTAAGAGCCCCGACTGCTCTTGCAGAGGGACCAGGTTTGATCCCAGTCACCCCACTGTGCTGAAGAACCGTCTGTAAACTCCAACCAGGAGAACTCCAGTTCAAGGGGAATCCGGACACCATCTTCTGACCTTCTGAGGATGCAGGACGCGGGTGCACCAAACCTACATGAAGGACAGTACATTCATACACATAAAAAAAAAAACCTAAAAATAAAAAAAAAAAAAAGAAAAAAAAGAAAAAGGGCTGGACGAGATGGCTAGCGGTTAAGAGCGCCGACCCGCTCTCTCAGGGGACCCGCGTTCGATCCCCAGCACCCACATGCGGCGCTGCGAACCGTCTGAAGCTCCAAGTCCAGGAGAACTCCAGTTCCCGGGGAATCCGAGAACTCTTCTGACTCCGCGAATTGCACGACACCGGGGCACAGACTTGCATGCAGACCGTAAATTCAGGTACACATACAGAAATGAAAAAACACAACCTATAATGTGTTAAATTTGAAAAACCTAATATGAACTGTGAAATCTTGGGAATCCCCAAAGCTAAACCAAGAAGAGATGAACACCTCAAACAGACTCATAACATGTAAGGAAATTGAAACAGTAATATAAAACTTCCCAACTAAAAAAACCTAGGCCCAGACAGTTTCAAAGCAATCATTAATACCCGACATTTCAAGATCTGCAACCAATATTAAATTATTTTAAAAGCATAAAAAACAAGCTGGGCCTGGCCTGGTGGCACACGCCTTTTGTCCTAGCACTTGGGAGGCAGAAGAGGTGGATCTTTGTGGGTTCAGGCCATCATGGTCTACAGAATGCGTTCCAGGACCTAGATGGGGCTATAGGGAGGACCCTGTCTCAAAACAGACCCAAAAAAAAAAAAAAAAACACATCGAAAAACAAGGAGAACTCCCATATTCCTTCATGAAGCCAGCATCACTCTAATACCAAGCTATGTAATGGACACAATTAAAAAAAAATCCTAAAAAAAAAAAAAAAAAAAAAAAAAAAAAAAAAATTTCAACAAATATACTTGCAAACCATATACAGGAACACATAAAAAAGGTTCATTCACCATGGCCAAGTTGGCTTTATTCCAGAAATACAGGATACTTAGTCAATACATGTCATAATATATAAACAGACTCAAAGCCAAACAAATCAAATGGCCCATTTAAATACAGTAGAAAAAAGGCCCTTTGATAAATTTCAGAGTACATTCATATTTTAAAAGTCCTAGAGGGAACGGGACTGGAGGGAACATACCTCAAACATAATTAAAGCAAGTACAACATACACAGTCAACGTCCTTCTAAATGGAGAAAAATAGAAACCATTTCCCTCAAATGTGGGAACCCAGCAAGACTGCCCACTATCACCACTCCACTTTATTGGTGCTGGAACTTTGCTCGCATAATCAGACAAGAGAAGGAATTAAGACTACTAATTGGAAAAGAAGAGTTCAAGTTAGCTCTGTTTGAAGATTATATGATATTACGAGATAACCAAAAAATTTTCTACACAGAAACACTCTAGAAATGATTCGCACTCTCAGCACGGGCAGGATAAAAATTAACCTACAAAAATCAGTAGCCCTTCTATATGCCAATAACAAGAAACTGGAGACATTGATGGAAAACTCTCTGTGTACACATACATATGCGCACACACCACAACACACACGCAGCAAAATAAACCTGACCAAGGACATTAAAGATCCCTACAGTGAAAAATTTAAAATCTTTTTTAAAGAAAGAGATTGAGGACGACACCAGAAGATGGAAGGACCTACTATGCTCATTGGATTGGAAGAATTAATATAGTAAACATGCCCATCCTACCAAAATTAATCTATTAGGTTCAATGCAATCCCATCAAAATGCCACATGCACCACGCGCTCACAGAATTAGAAAAAAAATATCCTAAAATTCATATGGAAACACAAAAGACCCCAAAAAACCCATGCATGTGCACGCACAAAGAGCAATGCAGGAGGAATTACTAAATCAGATTTCAAACTATATGACAGAAGTATACTCATAAAACCCGCCCTAAATAGACCTATGATCAATGGAACATCCTGGACCCAAACTTGAATATCATTGCCATTTCAGGCCACCTGTCATTTGAAAAAGGGGCCAAAGAACCCATCAACTTTGGACGGAGCAAATGGTGCTGGTAAAAATGGATCTCTACTGATAGAAAGAATATAAATAGAATTATTTTTTTTTTTTTTTACAAAACACTTTATTACTGTAACTGTCATTTTTCTTTTTGCAACAGTAATAAGATAATAAACTTTATTTGAAAGAAAAAGCAACACAATTCACAAGGAGTAATAAAATAGTAATCTGGACAGACATTTAATATATTTGTAAACAAAACAAAGTGACATTGCTTTAAAAATATATAGAGCTATCAATATAAAAACAAAGCTTCTGACAGAATCAGTCTACTATCTTTTTTCTTAGAGGCACAGAAACTGACTCAAGCTAGTTCATTTCTAAGACAGAAGCAGAGCTCTTAATAACGACATCTTCCTGGATTTTTGTGAATAATCTAGGGAATTTGGCTGGGAAGGCGCTGGGGGCGGTGGAGAGAGGTTAAACTGCCTTCAAGGAAACGAGGAATCAATGGGTTTTAAGACGCGGACAAATGCTAGCCCGGCTAAGAATCTTGGCAAAGCATAATGAACCAAATGTGAGGTAGCAAGCCATGCAGGCCTAGAGGAAGAGCAATCTTTGGGTCAGGAGGAAATGTGATTTGCTTGCGGAATAATAAGGCCAATAGGTCAGAATAGTGCAAGGGAAAATGGAGGGGAAAAGTATGGCAGAGAATGGGACAGGAGGTTGGCAAAAGCCAGGGCCCTGGTACCTCTGGTTAGCAGTGAACACCAATTTGTACTCCTTAGGAGTATGCTTTAGTGACACAGCAAACTATAGCAACAGTGCTGCCAATACTAAGCGCTCACTAAAACTCAGATCTAAGACATTTGCTATTTTTTTACCATAGAGAGTACAAAAGCCTAAGATCCACTTTATACACAGTAGGATTTTCTACCAGAACATATGGGACAAACACATACACTTTCCACACCTAAAGGAAAAGGACAGGGCAAAACTTTACCAGTGTGCCTTGGCCTAGCTACACCGCCTGAATAGGCTGTAAAATACCAGATGAAATCAGTCAAAACCAATCAATCACGAAACAAATAATAGGAATTGACAGAACAATCTCTTATCTCCCTCAATTGGAACAGATGCTAATTCCTGATTATCTCCTCTCAAACTTTCATTAACCTTGCACAAAAGTCAAACCCAAATGGATCAAAGACTCAAGATGCTAAACCTGAACCTCTGAAAATGTTAGAGAAAACACATCAGCAGTAACCTACAATATAAAGATGTAAGAAAGGACTTTATAAATCAGAAATTAGGTGCTGAGGAATTAAGGTCAACAACCAAAAAAGCTTCTGTAGAGCAAAAATAAATAATCAGGGAAGTGAAGAAAAAAAAAAAAAAAAGAAATGAAGAGAAAACCCAGAGGGGGAGGAAACCATAACCAGCAACTCACATGATAGAGGTTTAACATTCAGAATATTCAAAAAACAAAGAACAAAAGGAATCAGAAAAAAGGGACCTAAGTAAAAAAGACGGGCTATGGATCTGAACGAGAAGGTCTCAAAAGAAGAAATAAAAGATGGGCCCATAAATTGTTGACCATCATTAGTAATTAGGGAATATGCAAATTAAAACCACTAAGATTTCATCTTACCCAATAAGGACTGGCTAAGATCAAGACAACTACTTTCCTATTGTGTATCCTAGCACCAGATCCTTATATGTGAATATGTTTCCTGATGTAACTCCAGGGACCAGGAAGAGGGAAGGAACCAGTGAGGTTAAAGGAAAAGAAGGAACCTTAGCAAGAAGAACAGTAGGAGACAGATGTTACTAAGGGAGAAATGGGGCTGTTTAAATGGGAGGGGGAGAGATGGTTATAGAAGGAACTTTGGGGATAAGGGAAAGATGGAGTATCAACGAGGGAGGTGGGACCATAGGAGGACTGGTCTTATCCAAGGAGAAATGGAAAAATGGGGATACATGGAGGGAGGGTTAGACAGGCATCAGACAGGAGAGAAGAGAGATTAATTAATGCCTAGCTAGTGTAAAAAAAAAAACANTCCCTGTAGCCCCAGCTGTCCTGGAACTCACTGTGTAGACCAGGCTGGCCTTGAACTTACAAAGATCCACCTGCCTCTGCCTCCCAAATGCTAGGATTAAAGGTGTGAGCCACCAAGCCCAGCCAAGGGTGGTCCTGAATTCTAAGAACCACCTTTGCCTTCTGATGTCTCCCAAAACTGTGCTCTCAAGCCAGGTTACACTCATACTTTTACTGAAGCAGTCTTTCCAGCAACCATTTGGGAAGTAGAAGCTAGGATCTACCTTTATCAGTAAATCTTGCCGTTTGATCCCTAAATCTAAAATATCTCACACACAAAATAGCAAGAACACTTCTTGATTATTCTCACCATTTTCACTGAGCATAGAACACTGATTTCAGCTCTCTGATATGTTAAACAAACACACCCACATTAATTCAGTATTTGGGTTGAAGGGACAAATGTGATCCTGAGGGATGCAGATCATAGGCCCCAGTCACAAGAGCACATGGCTCAGTAAGCTTGTTTATTTTATAAACAGTTTTTTGGTGCAAGGTTAAGTAAAAGTCATTACCCTAGATTTTGTTCATATTATAAAAGTCATTCCCACAACAAGATTATCAAATTGCATGAATAGAAAATAAAAATTTTGCAAGTGGCTCACTAAAGAAAATGGTTAGTACTAATTAGTTCATGGACCCGTGAATACTGGCTATGGGAAAAATTAGTTTTATGTACTGGGCATTGATTCAGAGCATGTATAGCTTCCAAGAGAATCTTGCCCTGACTATACATGGTGGTGCCATCTTGCTGGAGCTGAGCCTTGAAAGGCCCATACTATTTAATCACCTATGTCAGAATGATAACAGAATGTGTTAAGACCAGTACATTGAAAGACTCTGACCCCATTTTCTGTGAAATAAGTTTCTCAGTCAGAAACAATGTACATTGCCAGTGTGGTGGCATATGCCTTTAATCTCAGCACTTAGGAGACAGAGGCAGGTGGATCTCTATGGGATTGAAGTTAGTCTGGCCTACATAGTAAGTTACAGGGAATCTGGGTCTTCAGGGAGACCTTGTCTTAAAAAAAAACAAGCAAACAGACAGACAAAACAAAACAAAAAAGAAGCAAGGTATGTGGAATACTATACTGGAGGATAAACTATTCTGTTACTACAGATGTTGATTTTGGCAGAAGCACTGCATACAAGGAAGGCAAATCCACATACTAGAAAGAACAAAATTCTGCCTCTTCCCTTGATGGAAGTAGTCCAATGTGATCAATCACCCAGCAAAGTTACATAATAGCTGATGTCTTGTGATCAATTTAGATATATCTATTGATGCTAAAATGATACAAGACCTAATAATATTTGGGGAGAGGTGGCTTTTCCATGTACTAACATGGGACATTCCATAAATGGACAAATTTAACTGTGAATAAGTTATGCCATCAGGAGAAACTTGTAGGTCTAGTAATTGTCTGGTATTGATCTTAACTTCTCAGGATAGGTGTTAGCCCAAACAGGTGGGTTGGTGGTCACAGTGTCTGGGTACATGGGTCACTTTCAGGCAGCAAAACAGGCAGTGAGCACTAAGCAGGGAGCTGTAGGTCAGTGAGGGGAACTGCCCAAATAAATGAACCACTTTAAAGTGACTTCATCCTATGTTACTAAAGGAATTTTTCACATCTAAAGGTCTGCTGTTTTTTTTTTTTAATTTCCTTCACTTTTTTAAGGTGCTTTGGACTATTGTCTAAATAGCCTCAGTTGTGTTCCAGGCACACAGATTTATAAACTACAAAACCTCTACCACTACATATGACTTTAGAGGGCATATATCAGAGGATACTGAGAAACAAATTGCAATCTTAGCCTGGGATTTAATCAAGAAGATTCCTGATTTTCAGAGGAAATTTAGAATTATTAGCCATTTGTATACCTATCCCAGATGTGTGGCCCAGGAAAGTAAGTGCCAATTTAATGGGAATATAAGTGCTGTGTCCCACACTAACACTGCATTTATAGTAGGAGTTTCATATCTCAATTAGGTAATTAAAATTTGCTGAAATGAAATATCCACTTTCAATGGCCATAATTCAAAATAAAGTGGCACATATAAATAAAAAATTGACTAGAGAAAGATGGAAAGAATAGAGTTTGTAAGAGGGATTATAAATCTTAAAGTAATAAAATGACTTACAAAATGGAGGGGCAATTAAGAGAAAAATAAAATTACCTTCAAGAAATTGCCTAATTCATAAAACTTGGATCTTAACAGTGGTGCATCATTTTGGAAACAGGCCAACCTCTAGATAATTTCCAATATTTGTTCAACAAATATTTATTGAGCATCTACTATGTGCCAGGTAACTATTTTAAGCCCTGGCAACATAGCAATGTGTAAAATAATGTTGCGCTAATACAGCCTAAAATTATACCATGGTACAATATGTAATGTGTCAAACAATCATAAGTATTATAAATAAAACATAGCAGCTTATAGGAACCAGTGATTGATATGTAACAGGAATATGCTATTTCATTTTATTATTTTTTTAATTTTATTTATTTTTGTATGTGTATGAGTGTACTGTCTGCATGTAAGTTTGTGCACCCATGTCGTGCAATGCCGCGGAGGTCAGAAGAGGGTGTCGGATTCCCCTGGAACTGGAGTTCTCCTGGAATTGGAGTTACAGACGGTTCTTAGCCACCATGTAGGTGCTGGGGATCGAACCCGGGTCCTCTGCAAGAGCAGTCGGTGCTCTTAACCGCTAGGCTATCTCTCCAGCCCTGGATTTTGCTTCTTAATCCATTCTACTAGCCTGTGTCATTTGTTTGGGGAATTCAGTTCATTGATATTTAATGTGTCCGACGTTTCTCGAATATTCCATTCCTGTGGGTTTTTTTTTCAATTTTTCATAATCTTTGCTTGAGCAGTCCAAGTCTCCAACTTTATCATCCAATCATAATATTGTGTTTTCTATTTCATTCATTCTATTGCTGAGGCTTTCTTCCATCCTTTCCAGTTGGCTTATTGAATATTTCACTTCCTTCTTCATTTCAGCCTGAGTTTTCTTCAGTATTTCTATCTCTTTTGTGAATTCAGTTTAACCATATCTTTTCTAGTTCTTTGATTTGTTTGTGTGTCCTTTAAATTTGTTGAATTCTTTGACCATGTTTATGATTGTTCTTTTACATTCTGTGTCCTGGGTTATCTCTAGGGAGTCCTCATTGTATAACTCTTCTATAGGACTTGTAGTGTTTAGTGGGGACATATTTGTTATCAATCCTCCGGGCCTGCCGGGGAATTTCGTGGTCCGACCGTGAACAAAAGGGGGTGAGAGGCACAAAGTCAAGACGCAGACCCTGGGAGTCAGGTGAACGCAGGCAGAAGGCGAGCTGCCGCGGACTCGTTTATTGGGGGCAAGGTTAGAGTTTATGTACTGTTCGCATTCTGCTCTCCTCTTAGTGCAGTCATCGTGTATGTAGCCTTGTGATTGGCCTAGGTCTGCAACTCAGCTGCTTGTATGGTCGCCTGCCTAGGGCAGGTTAGGTTGATGAGGGACAAGCTCTGTGCAGGCGCACTACATAATTCTTAGTGTACAGGCTACTACACTTATTATTGGGTTTTTCATATTATTGTTTCATTGTGATTTTTCATGTGGATTTCTTTTGTTGTTTGTGATTCTGGTACGAGAACTCATGTCTTCCTTTGATAAGTTGAAGACTGACTTTGTAATCTTGACATACTGTGTTTGTTTTCTTATTAGATATGAAAGGTTGGTTGGTCTAGGCTTCAGGTTCCCTCTTTTGATTTTATATTAGAGAGACCAGACCATTCTAGTCCAGCTACTCAGAAGTTCCTGTAGTGGCCCAAGTCAACCATCAATCAGATATTCTCAGGCTTCCATCTAAGGTCTTGGCCCCTACCAGCCAGCAGGCTCAGCATAATTTGAGAGGCTTGCTGGGTGGAGGCTTGATTCAGGTACCCTTGGGGAGTCTGCAAAAGTCTGGGCCCCTACTAAAATGCAGGATTTCTCTTCTTGCATCAGTGGGAGGGGATTCAGATTATCTCAAGGTCGGGATAGGCACAGCGCAATTTGGGAAGCTCACCACAATGCAGAGGCTGGATTTAGGCACCTCTACTATGTGGAGTCTGGATTCAGGCACTCTCAGGCAGGCTGTAATTGTCCAGATCCCTGTACTTTGTGGAGGCTCCATTCAGACACTCTCAGGCAGGCTGTAATTGTCTAGACCCCTATACCATGTGGAGGCTGGATTCAGGCACTCTCAGGCAGGCCAGAAAATCTGTTGACACTTTTCTTAAACTGTCTCAGGTTTGGAATATATTTTATTTATTTATTTTTAATTTTATGTGTATGAGTGTATTGCCTGCTTGTGTATAAGTGCACCTGTGTAGTGTAGTGCCCACAGAGGTCAGAAGAGGGTGTGGGATCCCCTGGGACTGGAGTTACACACAGTTGTTAGCTACCATGTGGGTGCTGGGAATCAAACCTGGGTCCTTTGCAGGAGCAGTCAGCGCTTTTAACCACTGAGCCATCTCTCCAACCACACCGATTTAATTTTTATAATCCCTGCATCAGACTTAGAGTTAGCCAGGTAGCTGTACCACATTGCCATTCCCTTGAGAACCCTTTAGCTGAGGAAGCAAAAGTGTGTGTGTGTGTGTGTGTGTGTGTGTGTGTGCGCGCGCGCGCGCGTGTGTGTGCCAAGCTGTGTGCCTAAACATGTCTGTAAGTACCTCTATGTAGCCATGTGTCTTAGCTAAACATGAGTTTATACTGATGTCTCCCACGCTAACCCGTGCACATGATTCATTCTAGACTTTCCCTGGCTTGTCTGTCACTCCGACTCTAACAGTGAGAATGCTAGCTCCCACTACACACCATTCATTCATTTGTACATGTGTGCCATGTTCAGGAGCATCAGAAATGCTGGCCCATAGCCCAGTGGGAGCCAGCTCAGTGGGCTACAGTCCAGTTCTTAGGGCCAGCTCCGTTTTCTGTCAGTCTTGAAACTGGGAGCAGAACAGCAGGTGAGATTTTGTCTTTGCACAGGATGAAATGAAATCCCACCATCAGGAGTGTTTCAGCAGAAGTCAGATCTGCAGGCGGGGCTCCTGCAAGTGGCTGCTTCTCACAGCAATGCCTCTGTCTCTTAACCCCAGCTATAAGGTGCTGAACATGAAGCCAGGCCAGCCATGGCTAACCAGACTTGGTACAGAGAATGGTTACTTAGTAACCATATTAATTCTATACAGCTATTACCAATTGCCATGAACTAAATGACAGAAATTTATTTTCTTACAGTTGACAGATGCTCAAAATCAGAAATCAGGCTGTGGGCAGGGCTACAACCCTCTGAACGTTCTATAGGAAAATCCTTCCTCACCTCTTCCAGCATCTGGAGTCTCCAGGCATTCCTTGTAACAGTATCACTTGTGTCTGCCCCTGTCTTCACGTGGCCTTTTCCTCTCTCAAAAGCACTTACCATTAGAGTTAGGAGCCATCTGGATAATCAGAGTGATCTTGTCTTGAGGTCTTAACATGGATGTCTTTGTAGGATGTATATTATAGAAGGGAAGCTTTATTCAGTCTAATTCTCTTTGTAATACAGTAACCAATACAGTAACCAAAGGATCAGAGAAGCTGTCTGGGCATTTTGTGGTAGATACCTTAATGCTAGATGCTACTGACTCTTTTTTAAAAAATTTTCTTTTTGGTTATGTATATAGGTGTATGTGGAGGTATGTGCATGTGAGTGTAGGTGCCTGGTAGAGGCCAGAAGATGCTACATGGATCCCCTAGAGCTTCAGTTATAGGTAGTTTTAAGCTGCCCAACTTGGATGCTGGGAACTGAACTTAGTCTTACCTGTTGAGCCATCTCTCCAGCCTCATATTAGTGGTCTTTTCAGTGTTCTGCAGGTCCTCTTCCACACTGAGGCAGACCAGTCTAATCCAGTCTCACAGCATTGATTAGAAAACTGTCTCGGTCCATTTGGTGCTGCTAGAACAGAATACCTGAGACTAGGAAATTTATGAAGGACAGGGATTGATTTCTTCCAGTTCTGTAGGCAAGAAAGTCCAAAACCAAGGAAAGCTGTGTCATCCCTGGGCAGAAGGGTAGAAGGGCAGAAGAGAAAAGCAAGTTGAGATCATGTTATCAGGAACCATTCCCCAGATAAGGGCATTAATGCATTCATGAGGGCAGACCCCTGTGTCCATTCACCTCTACAGACATGAATTTGGGGACTACCACCACAGCAGAGGGGGCAATTTTTTTAATATATATATTTTTAATTGAATTTCTGTCTATTTTATATAGTGCATCTTAATCATATGTAGACTTCCTCCCCATCTGCACTCTCCATAGCCCCACCACCAGACTTCATGTATTCTGTCATATATGTTAAGGCCTATTGAGTCAAGTCTTTGTCCCCAAATGTCTGTCACTGTGAGTTCATCCACTGAAGCCTGTTCAGCCTGTCTAGCATCACTCCCTTAAAGAAGACCAACCCTCCTTCACCCAACAGTGATCCGCTGTCAATAGTTCCTAGGCTAAGGTTGGGGCCCCCTGCCCATTTCCCCAATTTTACGCTTATGCTGGGGTTTCGTCTGGGTTGTGTTTGCATGGGTCTTGTGCATACTGTCACATTGCTGTAAGTTCATATGAGCAAGTTCCCAAAAGCCTGGAAAACTGTTTCTTTGTGGTCATTCACCACCCCTGGATTTTAAAGTCTTTCTGCTCCCTTTTCTGTAGTGGTCCCTGAGCCCTGGGTGGGGCTCTATGCAGGGACACACACTTGGGAGTCTCTTATTCTCTACATTTTGGCCAATTGTGGCCTTCTATGTTAATAGCCCTCTGTTGCATGAGGAAGCTTTGCTGATGAGTTGAGAGATGCATTAGTGTTCTCTCTACCCTGTTCCATTATGTTCCGTAAGGCTTAGATGCACAGATTCCATTATGTATCACTTAGGACTGAGTATCTCACAGACACTTATTCTTTGTGTGTGACCAATTGCAGAACTTTGTTACAGTCCCCATCTGTTGCAAAAAAAGAAGCTTCTTTGATAAATGGTGACAGTTATACTTGTCTGTAAATATTCAGCATACAGTAAGAAATTATGTTTGCCTAGGTATGTGACAGATGTAGGATTTTTCTTTAAGATCTATGACCTGTCCAGTGATGTGTATCTGGTCCTGTTTACAGTATCACATATGAGTTCCCTCCCTTTGAGTGGCATAGTCCAATTAGATAACTTAATTATTCTCAAGATAAAAGTGCCACTACTTTACTGTTAGTAATAGTTTGCTATGCCTTTCATTGTTGTGTTTATTAGGCTCTAAAGCTGGTTGCACCATTGATTTCCTCCCTTAGCAGCTTGCATAGTACCCTCTGAAGCTATGAGAGCCAATCTTTAGGGACGAGGCTTCCAGGCCAGTTCTAGCTTCCTCTCTCAATAGAGGGGACATTTGAATGATACCAGTTTAGGTCTCCCTGTAAAACTTACTCTTGGGCTGGAGAGATGGCTCAGTGGTTAAACCGACTGCTCATACAGAGGACCCAGGTTAGATTCCCAGCACCCACATGGCGGCTAAGAACCATCTTTAGTGCCGGGCAGAGGTGGGTGGATCTCTGTGATTTCAAGGTCTGGTTGTACATAGTGAGTTCCAGGCCAACTGGGGCTACAGGAAGACCCTGTCTGTCTCAGAAACACCAAAAACAAAACAAAACAAAACAAAAAAACCCCTTACTCTTTAGAGTTCTACTGGACAGCTAAAGAAGCCTTTGTGCTGTCCTCAGGACTATGGACTTTTCCCTGTGCCCCACATCCTGGTAGAATGCTTGTCAGGCTTCTGTTTTTCTTCCTTGAATTCCATGGTATTTGGCTTTGAATACCTGGTCATTTGTGTGCACTCCTAGCTCTGCAGGACTTCAGACTCTGCACAGGTAAGAACCACTCCTACTTCACTATCCAGCCATAGTGCTCTCCATATAACAGAGTAGGAAGAAATCTCTGATATTTTGACTTAGGCCTGAGAAAGTTAAAAGAGGTGCCGGTGTTGTTCATTTATTCAAATTATCCCATCTTCTCTGAAAACTTTTGAAAGTTAATTACCTCTTCTACTTTCATGTAGAAATGTGAAACAGGTAAGATATTAAAAGTATTAATATTGCTATATGAGAGCTGAGTGTGGTGGTGCACACCTTTAATCCCAGCAGAGGCAGAGGCAGGCAGATATCTGTGAGATTGAGGCCAGGCTGGTCTACATAGTAAGTTCCAGGCCAGCTGGAAAAGAAAAACTTATGAGCAGTAAATGAAATTTGGGAAGTTTTATTTTTTAGAATAATCACAGGGTGCCTGCTTTGACCACCTTTTCTCTCTCAACTTGTTTTTTTTGTAAAGTTAGGTAAAGCTAATTGAAAGCCTAATACAAGCCCCATGAGAGGGAATTAACATATCTTATATAAGAATAGAAAATGATTTGGTGATATTTCTAGGAGTACTTAAAAAGACAGTAACTGCCACTGTTTTGGCATCAAGAACAGCAGCTTCTGGGCTGGAGAGATGGCTCAGCGGTTAAGAGCACTGGCTGCTCTGGCAGAGGACCCAGGTTCAATTCCCAGCACCCACATGGCAGCTAACAACCGTCCATAACTCCGGTTCTAGGGAATCTGATGCCTTTTACTGACTTCTTCAGGCATTGCATGACATGGTTGCACTTATACACATGCAGACAATACACTCATACACATAAAATAAAAATTATAAATAAAATATTGAAAAAAGAACAGCAACTTCTTAAAACGGAAGCAGGTAGATTTGCAAATGAGCACTGTCTGTCCCATCCCTGATGGGCTGTGACATACTGTGAATATATTGGCTGCAGGAAGCTTCTGGAAGCTTAGTTGTCTGCTGCGCCTTAGTGGATTCTCTGTTGCCACTTTCTACTTCAGCAAATTGGCAAGTATCTTTTATATTAAAAAAATACTCTTTTGTCCCAGGTGCCAATATACAGGTTGAGTATCCCTAATCCAGAAATCTGGAATGCTCCAAAATCAGACACTTTTCGAGCACAAGAGTGTTGTATTCTGGACCACTTCACATTTCAGGGATGCTTGATATAAGGCTATGCAACATCCCAAAATCTGAAAAATTCCTGGAGTGCTCAGTGGTCAGATTAGGGACTTGCCAGGACCACCTGAAGCACAGCCTGAAACCTAGACAAGTCAACACTCCATAAACAAGGAGGAAAAAACAAAAGGCATTTGAAGGAGGCAAGGAAAGCAAGCCTTCAACAGAGTGAAAAGGCATTTGTGATTCGCATCTGAATACAGGCAAAAAAAAGGTAAACCCACATGCCAGGGACACGACGAAGGGACAACATGGGAAAGATGCAGTATAATTCCACACCAAGCTCTACCAAACCTGTAGGAGATTGCTACAGTGGGATTCCCCCTGGGGGTGACCCAAGAAACACATCTCAGAGGAACAATTGAAGACCTATTGAGAGAAATTAAAGAATATAAAGAGCAAGTCAGAGAATTAAGGAGCGAGAATGAAAAACTCAAGAAGGACCTAGAGGGAGACAATGACAGACTTCGGAAAGAAGTAAAGGGAGAGAATGACAAACTCCAGAAAGAACTAGAGGGAGAAAATGACAAACTCTGGAAGGAAGTGGAAACACTGAAAAAGCCAACCAGTGAAGAAAGGAGCACCAAGAAGAGACTGAGAAGCTCCAAAAAGAACTGGAAATATGAAAGAAATCACAGGATGAAATGAAAAAGGAAATAGAGCACTCATCCAATCAAGAGGAAAGGAATAGAAAAAGCCTCAGAAATAGAATGGAGGAAGCAGAACAAAGAATATCAGACCTGGCAGATAACACAGAGCAACTAAAAAGCTCAAATGAAGATTATGAAACATTTAAAAATACACAAAAGTGGAACAACCAGGAAATATGGGACACTATGAAAAGATCAAACCTCTGCATCATAGGGATAAAGGAAGGAGGAGAATCCCAAGAGAATAGTATTGATCAGATCTTCAACAGAATAATAGATGAAAATTTCCCCAAACTAAAAAATGACAAACCCATACAAATACAAGAAGCACGTAGAACTCCAGACAAGATCAGAAAAAAAAACTCCCACACCATATCATAGTTAAAATGCTAGATGCCCAAAACGAAGACAAAATTCTGAAAGCCACAAGAGAAAAACAACAAGTCACATATAAGGGGAAACCCATCAGAATTATGACTGACTTCTCAGTGCAAACCATGAAAGCAAGAAGAACATGGAGCAAAGCATTCCCAATGTTAAAGGACTGTGGATTTTTTTTTTTTTTTTTTGGTCTTTTCGAGACAGGGTCTCCCTGTAGTCCCAGCTGTCTGGAACTCACTCTGTAGACCAGGCTGGCCTTGAACTCACAAAGATCCGCCTGCCTCTGCCTCCCAAGTGCTAGGATTAAAGATGTTTGCCACCACGCCCGGTGATCCTAGCCAGTCTTATCAGAGATACTATCTTAAAGTGGTTTTCATTTGCATTTCCTTAATTATTAGCAACGTTGAACACTTTTTAAGATGTTTCTCAGCCATCTCTAATTCCTCACTTGTGAAGTTTCTGTTCAGCTCTTTGCTCCATCTTTTGAGTGATTCATTTGTTTTCTCTCTTCTTTGTTTCTTGAGTAGTTTATATACTCTGGAAATCAATGCTTTGTCAGATGTATCAGCAGTGAAGGTTTCCTCCCACTCTGTGGGTTTTCTCTTCAGTTCCTTGATTGTTTCTTTTGATGTACAGAAGCTTTTGAGTTTAATGAGGTCCCATTTGTCAATTGTCAACCTTAATTCTTGGCAGCTGCTGTCTGATTTAGGAAGTCTTTTCTAGCCTATGTCTTGTAGTCTAACTGCCAACTTTTTCTTCTATCCTTCAGAGTTTCGGTTTCACGTAGAGGTCTTTGATCCATCTGGAGTTGACTTTTGTTTTTTTTTTTTTTTTTTTTTTTTGTCTTTTCGAGACAGGGTCTCCTGGTAGCCCCAGCTGTCCTGGAACTCACTCTGTAGACCAGGCTGGCCTTGAACTCACAAAGATCCTCCTGCCTCTGCCTCCCGAGTGCTAGGATTAAAGGCATGCGCCACCATGCCCAGCTGGAGTTGACTTTTGTACAGGGTGAGAGGTAGGGGTTTAATTTCATTCTTCTACAAGCGGTGATCCAATTTTGCCACTTGCTGAAGATGCTGTCTTTGCTCCACTGTGTCTTCTTGGCCCCCTTGTCAAATATGAGATGGCTGAAATTGTATGTGCTCGTTTGGATCTTCAGTTTTGTTCCACTGGTCAACAGGCCGGTCTGTTTTTGTGCCAATACCAAGCTGTTTTTATGACTATAACCCTGTAGTATACTTTGAAGTCTGGTATAGAGACTCCCCCCCCCCCATTGCTCTTTTCACTCAGGGTTGCTTTGGCTATTCGGGGTTTTTTATTTTTCCAAATGAAATTAAGGACTTTTTTTTCCAAGCCTGTGAAGAAACTCTTGGAGATTTTAATTGGGATTGCATTAAATCTGTATAAGAGTTTGGGTAGAATGGATATTTTTACAATGTTAATTTTCCCAATCCATGAGCATAGGAGGTTTTTCCATCTTCTGATGTCTTATTCAGGGGTTTAAAATTTTTGTTGTAGAGATCTTTGGTGTCTTTGGTTAGGTTTGTTCCTAAGTATTTTATTGTTCTTGAGGCTATTGTGAGTGGGAAGGTCTCCTTGTATTCCTTCTTCACTTGCTTGTTGTTGGTGTAAAGAAAGGCTACTGATTTTTTTCTAGGTTAATTTTGTATCCTGCCACTTTACTGAAACTCTTAATAGTTTCCAGGAGTTTTCTGGTAGAGTTTTTAGCATCTCTTAAGTAAACAATCATATCATCAGCAAAAAGGGATAGTTTTGACTTCTTCTTTTCCAATTAGAACTCCTTTAATTTCCTTTTCTTGCCTTATTGTCCTAGCAAGTGTTTCAAGCACTATATTGAAGAGGAGTGGTGACAGGGGGCAGCCTTACTGGGTTCCTACCTTTAAAGGGAATGCTCTGTCATTTCCCCATTTAGGATGATATTGGCTATGGGTTTCCT
The DNA here is from genome assembly GCA_009823505.1 of Rhizomys pruinosus. Taxonomy (NCBI): domain Eukaryota; kingdom Metazoa; phylum Chordata; class Mammalia; order Rodentia; family Spalacidae; genus Rhizomys; species Rhizomys pruinosus. The sequence continues at coordinate 3,932,988 of VZQC01006693.1, read as the reverse complement.
GTATATGGCTTTGATTACACTGAGGAATGATCCCTCCAATCCAATTCCCTCTAGGACTTTAAACATGAAGGGATGCTGGATTTTGTCAAAGGCTTTTTCCGTGCCAATTGGTTTTTGTCTTTCAGTTCATTTATATGTTTGATGATATTTATTGATTTTTGTATGTTAAATCATCCCTGCATTTCTGGTATGAATCCAACTTGGTCATGATGGGTGTCTTCTTTGATGTGGAATCTGTATGGAATTTAGCAAGTTATCCTATTTGAATTTTTGCATCTTGTCCATTAATGAGATGGGTCTATAGTTCTTCACTTTTGTTGTAAATCTTTGCCTGGTTTTTGGTGATTAGAGGGAGATGTTGGTTCATAAAAGGAATTTGGGAGAATTCCCTCTGTTTGTATCCTTCTAAACAATTTGAGTAATAAATGTGTTGTAAGTTTTTTGAAATGTTTTATAGAATTCTGCCGTGAAACCATCTGGGCCTGGGCTTTTTTTAGTTGGGAGGTGTATTAGTCACTTTTCTGTTGCTGTGATAAAACACCATGACCAAAGGAACTTATAAAAGGAAGAGTTTATTTGACTTATGATTGATGGTTCCAGGGAATTAGAGTCCATTGTGCGGGAAGCATGGTGGCCAGGGCTAGAGCAGCAAGCTGAGGGTCACATCTCGCAATGAGCACAGGAAATCAGAGAGAGAGAGGTGACTGGAGCCGCAGGCTTGTTAAATCTCACCAAGCTGCCCATAACGTATCCTCCTCTCAGCACAGCACACTCCTCCAAGACCTCCAAGAACAGGCCACCAACTGGAGGCAAAATGTCTGAACACTTCAAAGCTATGGGGGACACTCATCAAACCACCACAAGGAATTTTCTTATACATCTTCAATTTCTTCATATATTATGGGTCTGTTTAAGCTGTCGATCTCTTCTTAGTTGAGCTTTGCTGATTCCCAGGATTTCAGATATTCATCCATTTCTTCTAGGTTTTCAAACTTAGAGGGTAAGGTTTTTTAGAAGTATTCCTTATGATTGTCTGGATCTTTTCATTGTCTGTTGTGATATTCTCCTTCATCATGGATTGTATTGATTTGGAGTTGTTCCTTCTTTTCTTTTGTGTTAACTGGGCTAGAGGTCTGTCTATCTTGTTCTATTCTCATCAAGAAACAACTTTTGGATTCATTGATTTTCTGTTATGGTTTTTCTTCGTTTCTATTTCATTGATTTCTGTCTTGATTTTTGTTATTTCTTCCTGTCTGCTGCATTAGGTCATTTGTTGCTCTCAAGTGTTTTTAGCTGCACTCTTAGATCGTTCACTTGTGCTCTGTTTTTTTTAATGTAGGCACTCAGGGCTATAACTTCCCTCTTAGGACTGCTTTTAAAGTGTCCCGTAGGTTTTGTTATGTTGTATTATCATTGTCATTCAGTTCCAGGAATGCTTTATTTCTTTATTTCTTCCTTGACGCCTTCAT
>VZQC01006693.1:3835844-3917875 GCA_009823505.1 Rhizomys pruinosus | reverse complement strand
CTCACCACAAGTCTGTTTGTTGGACCCTCGTGTGGTTCCCTCACCACAAGTCTGCTTGTTGGACCCTCGTGTGGTTCCCTCACACAAGTCTGTTTGTTGGACCCTTGTGTGGTTCCCTCACCACAAGTCTGCTTGTTGGACCCTCGTGTGGTTCCCTCACCACAAGTCTGTTTGTTGGACCCTCGTGTGGTTCCCTCACAACAAGTCTGTTTGTTGGACCCTCTGTGTGTTCCCTCACCACAAGTCTGCTTGTTGGACCCTTGTGGGTTCCCTCACACAAGTCTGTCTGTTGGACCTCGTGTGGTTCCTCCCTCATTCCCTCACAACAAGTTCTGCTTGTTGGACCCTCGTGTGGTTCCCTCACACAGTCTGCTTGTTGGACCCTCGTGTGGTTCCCTCACCACAAGTCTGCTTGTTGGACCCTCGTGTGGTTCCCTCACAACAAGTCTGCTTGTTGGACCCTCATGTGGTTCCCTCACAACAAGTCTGCTTGTTGGACCCTCGTGTGGTTCCCTCACAACAAGTCTGCTTGTTGGACCTCATGTGGTTCCCTCACAACAAGTCTGCTTGTTGGACCCTCGTGTGGTTCCCTCACAACAAGTCTGCTTGTTGGACCCTCGTGTGGTTCCCTCACAACAAGTCTGCTTGTTGGACCGTCGTGTGGTTCCCACACACACACACACACACACACACACACACACACCCCTTGGTCAGGAGTCTGGAAACACAAATTACATGAGGAAATGGAAAAGTCTGTTACACAGCCCCAGGTGAGCTGAGGGGACCTCGAGGGCAGGTGCTGTCAGAGTCCTCAATCTGTAAGGACGAGCAGGCGAGGACAGGAGAAGAAAGCATTTGTGAGGAGGTAACAGGAGCCCCAAACCAGCCTGTCCCCTGCCCTGGCCAGCTGAGGGAGGGGCTGAGTCCGCACACGTACTAGGCTGGCGCTGGAGGCTGTGGATGTGGATACATGTTGTCTCTGGAAAAAAAGTGGAGTTGGCCTGGCCTGGGAGAAAGGAGAGCATAAAACAACTCCTGTCCATCCTGTTGAGAGTGGAGGAGGGAAGGGCAGGTGAGCACGTTTGGGAAAGGTACTTAAGGAGCATGCCGACAGGCATTCTTCAAAGAAATCAGCTCTGTTAATGTACATGCAATGAAATTCTCCCATTAACTATTTAAAGTTCAAAGCTGTTTTAAGTTCAGTTTCTTTTGACTACTTTACACCACAGGCCAGGTACAGGACCTGTTCTCCACACAGCCAGTCTTCTCTCCCCAGTACTCAGCCCACAAATACCTGAGCTAAAGGAAGACTTCCTTTAGCTCAGGTATTTTCCAAAGAGTAGTTTTGTGGGTCGCATGGAAAATGTATGTTTAACTCTGTAAGCTGCTTATTTATTTATTATTTATTTTGTGTGTGTGTGTATGATGTTAAGCTGTTTTTAAAAAGTTCCCTTCAGCAGGGTGTGGTGGTGCGTGCCTTTAATCCCAGCACTTGGGAGGCAGAGGCAGGCAGATTTCTGTGAGTTCAAGGCCAGCCAGGTCTACAGAGGGAGTTCCAGGCCAGCTGGGGCTACAAGTAGACCTTGTCTCAAAAAGAAAAAAAAAGTTCCTTTGGATGTGTGAGAATTTAAGTTACTTTCTATACTTGCTAACACTTGACACTAAAGTTTCTTCATTGTAGCCACTTTCCTGGGTATTTAATTGTATCTCATTGGGCTTTGTATCTGCAGACTAATGATGAACATCTAGCCCTTCATTTGCTTGAAATTCACATACCTTAAACATATATATATATATATATATATGTGTGTGTGTGTGTGTGTGTGTGTGTGTGTGTGTGTGTGTGATTTTGCCTGCATGTATGTAAGTATACCCCATATGTTCAATACACACAGGGTCGGGTCCAGAAGAGCAGAAGAGGGTGTCAGCTCCTTGACCCTGGAGTTGAAGATAGTTGTTAGCCACCATGTAGGAGATAAGAGCTGAACTCTGGTCCTCTGCAAGAGCAGCCAATGCTCTTAACCACTGAGCCATCTGTCCAGCCCCTCCTTAAATCTTTTGCTCATGCAGAGGCCAGAGGAGGCTATTGGATGTCTTCCTTTATCACTCTTTACCTTGTTCTCATGAGACAGGGAATCTCACTGAACCTGAAGCTGGCCATTTCAGCTAGGCTGGTTGTGTGGAAGTGAGCTCCTGAGATCCGCTTGAAACATTTTTATCTCCCAATGCTGGGGCTACAGGCATGTGTACCAGGACCTGTTTTTACTTGAGTGTTGGGGATTCAAACTTAGGTCCTCAAGCTTGCACAGTGAGTGCTCTTATCTACTGAGCCATCTCCCCAACCTCCAAGGGCTTCAACCAGGACTTTAAGTATCAGGCATGGTATGGTTTACGAAGCATGGCCCTCCTCTGAGGTAATCACTTTTCCTCTTTGTGGGGAATATAGATATTCTATATTGATAGTCTGTTCCCAACAGTGGGCTGAGAAGGCAATAGCAACCTCTTTGGGGGTCCCATGGACTGCTACTATCGACAAGTGGTTTTCTTACTTTGGATAGCTAAGGGGCTATGCTGCATAGCTTTAGCTGTAAACACACCTAGAAAGAGGCAGTCTCAGCTGGGGAATTTCCTTTATAACTGATTGCCCGTGAGCTTGTCTGTGAAGCATTTTCTTCATTGCTGAGTGATTGGGGCGGGGAGGCCCAGCTCACTTTGGGTAGTGCCACCCCCGGGCAGGTGGTCCTGGGTTGTATAAGATGTCCAGCTAAGCACAGGCAGAGGAGCAAGTCAGTAAGCAGCATTCCGCTGTGGTCTGTGCTTCAATGTCTCTCCTAGGTTCCTGCCTTGGCTTCCCTTGACGACTGGCTGTCACTTGGAATTGTAAGACGCAAGAAACCTTTCCTCCCAAATTGTTTTTGGTTAGAGTCTTTCATTATAGCTATGGAAACCTAAGTAGGACAGAAATAGAGCTTTTCCTTCCTTCCTGTTTACATATACAAGATTTTATTTGTTTTTAAATTACAAATGAAGTTTGAGGCAAGGAAAATGATAAAGGTTCTTAAAACAAAAGTTAAAAGTCTAACATGCTTGACTTATGCAGTTAAGAAAATGACCAAATAGACACAACTTTCTCCTTACCATGATTTTAATGAAAATCAAAGATCTTACCTGGCACAGCTTAATGGTGAGGCACTAGGCACTTGCCTAGCGCATGCAAAGCTCTGGGTTTGAGTCCTAGTATCATACACACACACACACACACACACACACACACACACCTTTTTCTGCTGCTTTTGTAAATTTCATATGAAAAGGGCTTTAAAGGGCCCACAAGATAGCTCAGACGGTAAAGGCGCTTGTCGTGCAAGCCTAGCAACCTGGGCTCAATCCCTAGGACCAAAAAAGATGGAAGGGGGCTGGAGAGATGGCCTAGCAGTTAAGATTGCCGACCGCTCTTGCAGAGGACCCAGGTTCAATCCCCAGCACCCACATGATGGCTGAGAACCATCTGTAACTCCAATTCCAGGAGAACTCCAGTTCCAGGGGAATCCGACACCCTCTTCTGACCTCTGCGGCATTGCACAACATGGGTGCACAGACCTACACGCAAACAGTACATTCATACACATAAATAAATAAAATAAAATTAAATTAAAATAAAAAAAAAAACAAAAAACAAAAAAGATGGAAGGAAAGAACTAACTCCATAGAGTTGTCCTCCGAACTCCACACATGTGGCAGGTACACCCCTCCCCCACATCATAACACAAATGCACACACTAATAATAAATTCTTGTATAGGAGGGCTTAAAGTGAAGGTAGCTAGCATCTGTTACTCATAGCGCAATAATGAGAGTTTGTTTTATCAAGGATTGTGTGTCCTAGGAATGGACTGTGTTGGCTTGTAAGTGCTTCTTATGTGCCAGAGTGTGCCAACTGCTCCCCAGCACTGAAGAGGCCAAAGGGTTGGAATTTAAGACTGGTATGTAAGCTCCAGCCTCCTGCCCCCCTCTACCCCGCTTATGTCAGAGTTCCCAACTATAATGAAGCTTTTGAAAGTTCCGTGTACCGGGTGTGAGTGTGTACTGGTGTGGTAGGATACAGTGTACTAGCTTCTTCAGAGGCGCCAGTGCCTTTTGGTGGATGCTTTGGTCTCAGTTCAGGCTGCCACCAGCAAACAGTGATGAGCTACATGATCAGAACTGTGGAATGTGAATGTCAGCCACTTGATGCATCTGCAGTAATATGCCCTTCCCGTCCTCCCCTGAGCCCTTCTTCCTATGATTTGAGTTTTAATTTATCACTCAGCTGTTTTAATTGACTCCAACTTGGGGTAATTATGCAAGCACTGAAAGAATCTGAATGCTTTGGGAGAAGTAATTAGTGTCCTCCCCTCCCACTCACCCCCGCCCCACACACAGAAAGAATCAAGCTTAATTTTGAGTTCTGTGCTTTTATTTGTTTTAATGTTTAAAAATAGAAGCCAGGTGCAATGCACATACCTGTAATCCCAGCACTTAAGAAGCAGGAGGATTAGAAGTTCAAGGCCAACCTGGACGCCAGTAACATCTGGTTAGCTACGGTTATCAACTTGACACACCTGGGAAGACAGAGCCTCTGCCGGGGAGTTTCCTCCATCAGACTGGTCTGTGGCCATGTCTTGATATAGAAGGGCCCAGCCCACTGTGGACAGTACCATCCCTGGGCAGGTGGGCCTGGGCTGAGCGAGACAGAGAGAGCAAGTCAGTAAGCAGCATTCCTCCAAGGTCACTGCTTCGGTTCCTGCCTTTCGTTCCTACTGAGTTCTCTCAGTGATGGACTGTCATTTGAAAGAGTAAGATGAAGTAAGCCAGGTTGCTTTTGGTCAGAGTGTTTTTATCATAGCAATAGAAACCAAACTAAAACAAATAGTGACTAGTGAACCAGAGGGCAGCTTGAGCAACATGGCAACACCCCATCTCCAAACAATGAAGCCACTGTGCTTGCATGCCGGGGCAGCTCCTTCCTTCTGGTGCACTAACGTGGCCCACAAGTCTTTCCAGGTTCACACGCCTCTCATCCACTGCTTCCTCCCTACCTGATTACTCCCCAGGTAGTTCTTTTCTCAGCTCTAAAGTGGCTTTAATATTGTTCCTGGTAACAGGATCTTCCAAGGGCATGTCGCTGCTCCTAAAGAACTGAGTTTCCAAAGCCACTGGAAACAAGTGTTGGGGCATCTCTTGACCTGGCCAGCTAGTGCTGTTGGCACAGATCAGATGCAGGGGACCAGGGTACATAACTTAGGAGTTTTCAGTGGTCAGTTGGATTTACAGTTTCCTTAGCGTCTGGTTTCATGATTTTAGGCAGGAATCCTCAGCTGTGGGCTGGCACAGGCCTGGGGCAGGGTGATGCTTAGTTTACAATGAGAGGGATGAACAGGGGCAGCTACACGGGGTGAGTTTCTAGGTTGTGTTAGGTTCCTTTAGAAGGGGCAGTGGTCTTCCCGAGTGTTTCGAGTCTAATACATTGTGATTGTATTTGGCAGTTATGTTTGGGATGATAAATGATAAATGGTCCCAGTAGGTATGTGTTTGAACATGTGATCCTTGTTCACTGCTCTTCATGCAGTTATTCCTTTTAAAGAAGTCATACCAGTAAACTAAGTAGAGAATACATTTGGTGAAGCCCAGCCAAGAGCCCTCACTTATATTTCTGTTTCTTCACTTTTGAATAAGTCAGACTTCTAAAATAATTACCAAGAGTTGTTTAAATGCGCTAAGTTCTCATCTTTCTGGAATAGTTAGTGAACTACCTAAAGGGGAAGAGTGGCTTGGTGTGGTTTTGTTGATTGCTGGCTGTGGTGGTTTGAATGTGTGTCCCCCATAGGCTCTAGGTATTCAGACGTTTGTCTCCAGTTGGCAGTGCTGTTTTTGGAGGTCTTGGGGTGTGTGGCCATGCTGCAGGAAGTGTGTCACTGGGGGCAGGCTTAGTGAACTTAACAAGCCTCGTGCTCTACAGTTGCTTCCTCTCTGTTTCCTGTGCTCTTTGCGAGATGTGACCCTCGGTTTGCTGCTCCAGATCCAGCCACCATGCCTCCCGCCACAATGGACTAATTCCCTGGAACCGCCAATTGTAAGCTCAAATAAACTCTTCCTTTTATAAGTTCCTTGGTCTGGTGTTTTATCACAGCAACAGAAAAGTGACTAATACAGTTATTGGTACCAGAGAGTGGGCTGTTGGCTGTGAAGAACCTGACCATGTGGATATTTGGAGAAGTGGGGAAGACTTTGGAAATTTTGGGCGGAAAGGCTGTTGACTATTGTAGCAGAGCTTAAGGGCTCATTCTAGTGGAGGCTTGGAAAAGCATGGCTGCAAAAGATATAAGTTCCAGAGGGAAAATAAGACTTAGGCAGATATCCGGGAAAAATATTTTGATAAGAGTCCGGCACATTTTTGGCCCACATTCTTAATGCTTGCCTTGCTAAATTGAAAAGCGACTGGACTGAATCTTTTTGGTCGAGGATATTTCAAGACAAGCGCTAATGTAGAAATGTGCCGTGGCTATCAGTATGGTGAATATTATATCAGATCACAGTGAAAAAGAGCAATGGAGCAAAAAGTAAAATGCAAAATGAGTACAGTTTGATCTGATAACAGCACTAGGAGATTAAAGGTGGGCCAAGGCATGTGAAGGAGAGGTTGGATCTGAAAACTGCACTAGGAAGATTAAGGTGGGGCACAAGGCAATGTGAAAGGAGAGGCTCCTTCAGTAGAGGAGATAAAGCATATAAGGAAGAGGCTGCGAATTTACAATAACAAAAGAATCATTACCTTCAGGGCAAGACCACACACCCAGCTAATCCTCCAAAATGCCAGGCAAGAAAAAATAAATTTGCAATGGTTAAAGTAGGAGAGAGTCCATCCGAAACTTGCAGCCCAGATTGGGCAATTTCATTCATCACGTTGTGCTGTCTTTAGAGGCCATGAAGTTGTGCAAGAGTGAAGGGGCACAGTTCTTCCTCCACATGTTTCGAGAGCCAAAGAGGTCCAGGCAGAGAGTACAGAGGGCATCCCTGAATAAAGAAGGCCGTGATAGGCCACTGCGTGAAGCTGTGAGTATGAAGCCTGGTTGGCAGCGGAGACCCCAAGAAGACTTTCGAGATGCCAGACCTGTGAGATATTTGCCAAGGAGAGCTGCATACGGGGAGTGGTACCAGCCTAAGAAAGAGATGTATGTTGCAAGCAAAGCTGGAAGAGCTGAGCCGTGTAAGCCCTTTGGAAGTCAAGTCCCAGAAGTCGCATGTGGAGCTACAGGACTTCGCGTTTGCCCTGCTGGTTTTCGGTCTTGTTTTGGTCCAGTAATTCCTCACTATGCCTCTATTCCTCCCTTTTGGAATGGGAATGTGTATTCGGTTCCACTGTATGTTGGGAGTATGTAATTTGTCTTTTGATTTTACAGGAGCTTACAGTTGGGAGATTGGCCTGAGTCTCAGAGGAGACTTTGGACTGTGGACTTTTGAATGGCATTGAGACTGGTAAAGACTGTGGGGGCTTTTAAGGTTGGACTAAATGCATTTTGCATTTTATATGGTCAGGAGCCTATGGGGGCCAGGGAGTAGAATGTGGTGGTTTGAATGTGTGTCCCCCATAGGCTCTAGGTATTCAGACGTTTGTCTCCAATTGGCAGTGCTGTTTTTGGAGGTCTTGGGGTGTGTGGCCATGCTGCAGGAAGTGTGTCACTGGGGGCAGGCTTAGTGAGCTTAACAAACCTCGTGCTCTACAGTTGTTTCCTCTCTGTTTCCTGTGCTCTTTGCGAGATGTGACCCTTGGTTTGCTGCTCCAGATCCAGCCGCCATGCCTCCCGCCACAATGGACTAATTCCCTGGAACCGCCAATCGTAAGCTCAAATAAACTCTTCCTTTTATAAGTTCCTTGGTCTGGTGTTTTATCACAGCAACAGAAAAGTGACTAATACACTGGCCCAGGCTTCTGAAGTTTTATATTGAGAATACAGCATCTATGTTAAGTTGAGCTGGGAATGGAAAGCAGTAGTAGGTAGACCACATGCCCGGCATTCACAAGACCTAGCACCACAGAAACAGTAACAAAAGTGTTAATATATATTGAGCTGTCTTTGAAAAGCAAAACAGTATTCTAATGTGTGAACATTCCTGTTTCAAAGTATTTCTGTGTTTCCAAATGAAAAAATTCATGCTGTAGAAAAGCGAGGAAAGGGCAGAGCCCCCTTCTCAAGCACTGGCTGCTTTTCTGGCCAAGTTAATTCAAACCTAAACAGTGAAGTCCTCAGGGCCCCCAAGGCGGACTGGAAACTCCCTCCAGCCAGGCCTACATGCCCACTCCCCCAGTTCTGCCCAAACAAGACTCAGATTCGTAGATCTTCCCTCTTTTACCAGGGTGCTAGTTCCAGGCAGAATAAACATGTTTTGAGCAACTGCCAAGTATTAGTTAATAGGGCACTCCCCTCCAGCAGGCCTGGAAACGAATTCAGAAAGACAGATCATTTGCTGTGCTTCTTACCAAGTGTGAGAAATCACTGCCTAGTCAGCAATTGGCATGGATGCGGCCCCGGGTGGGTGAAGTCAGGGACACCCTGTACACCCTCATGTCTACCTCGGCTGACTTGGCCTCCTTGCCACGGACTGCACAGGAGGATGTCCTGCTCTGGTTTAGTGCATGTGGTCTTCCAGAAAGTGATTGAGTTTAACAGGCCAGCACAGATGTGCTGAGGAAAGACTTGGGGAACGTGATGCTTCTGGAAATCCTAACTGTAAGACGATGATAAGCTTCTGTTTCTGATTAGGGACTGGGAGGCCTGGTTGAATTCCTGTACAGACATTAGTAATGACAGTTGGACTCTGCAGCCTGCAGGCTCCCTTTTCTGTGCTCAGTAGCTTTGATTTTTGCGATTGGTTCTTATGTTGTAGTCCACATGGTCTTGAATTCTCCATCTGTCTATCTGCCTCAGCCTCTAGTTGCTGGAATTAGGTATGTAGCACTGTGCCTGGCTCACTAGTGTTTTCTATATGAACACTGGGTATAGCATATGAAATTCACAGACTAAGTGCACAAGAGAGTGTTTTTCACAAATTACTTCCACTGTGGACCACTGGAATTAAGTTGGAGAGTGTCACCAGCCCCTCCACCAAAGGGTCAGATCTTTACATTGAGCCCCTTTCCATCCACTGAGATGGACCTTGAAAGTTCTTGATCCCATTTCAGCCCTGTAGCTGTCTGCACTGGCCTCCGAGTCACCACCCAGAATCCGGACACCTGCTTCTCTTGTCGCCTGCTGGGGTGTGGAGCAGTGATGGGCAGAGCCTAGCATTAAATGAGGTGCCCTGGATTCGTACCCAACCTGTGTTGCAAACTGAGGGGTTGGAAAGGGCCTCAGCACACTCTTCGAGGCCTTAAGCATGAACTTGAGAGGAGCTGAGGCACTCAGCCTGGAGCAGGCGGATGGCAGCAGTCGCCCTGTGACTGCCCGTTGCATTTAACTCCGAGATGCAGGTGGCACCAGCAGGTGGTAGTGATGGCCATTGGCACCTTCTGAGGCCTGGGGCTGCCTGCTCGGTCTGTTGACAGGCATCTGGCTGCTGAGCTACATGGAGCAGCAGGGGCCAGCATGTCTCCACCCCAGTGTACCTGGCCTGTGTGCTCAGAACTCCAGCCCGGGCCAGTGTTTGGTGCTATTCCAGCCGCTCTGTTCATACTCAGAATGAACAGGCATGCAAAGAAGGCTGTGCGCGCTGTCCGTCCCTGTTTTGAAGATGGCAGTGCAATTGCCTTTAATTTTTTTATTCCATTACATATTTTGTTGGGTACCTGTACCACAGCGTAAGTGCTGCAGTTAGAGGACAACTCATGGGACTCACTTCTTCCTCCTATCATGTGGGTCTCAGGGACCAAACACAGGTCCCCATCCTTGGTGGTGAGTACCTTTACCTACTGGACCATCCTGCTCGCCCACAACTGCCTTTAAAATAATGCAGCATGGAGAAGTAATTCTCGTCACAGCCCAAATGTGCAGACTGCTAGAACCGTTGCCAAGGGTAAGCTCAGGCACCCCATTGTGGCATCAGTCTCATAAAGCCCGGTTTGTTTTCCCAGACTCTTGAGAGTCTGGGGCTTTGAACATTCCAGCGGGTCCTACCTGATTTCAAAGGCGGCCCATACTACTAATGTAAGGTCAGTGTTTGGCTGTCTACTTTCCGGGGTAGTGGTGGAGTTGGTGAGGCTGGCTCCAGCAGGAAGCCTTTGTCTTTGCTGTAAAGAAACGAGCAGGCAACGAAGTGAGAGCATCAAAGCGTCTACAGGATGTGGCCAGCCCCCCCTGGCAAGGCGCCGGGACCTCGGTGCCTGCTCCTGCTCACGGGCCAGGGCCAGGTTTAAAGTTCATGGCATCTTGTTTTTTCACCTGTTTCCTACAGTTCTAAGAAACTTCTGAAGAATTAATGAGTAACTATATCAGATACTTGGCCTTTGCTCCAAGGAAAATAGGGTTGTTGTGGGGAAGGGGAGGAGGGAAGTGGCCTGTAACCGAGCTGCAAGGAGGTTTCTAGAAAATGAGAAATTTCTCGGTAAACATGCCCCTGTGTTTACATGTCCATGTGCTTGTTACTTGGTTTTCCCACACTTGGGTATATCCTGTGTGGGGCTGATGGGTATATGGTGAAGGTATATGGTAAAGACCAGGCCAGTATTTGGCACCATGTTAGTTGTGGCCAGGGGCCTGCACTGTCATCACTGTGCCCTTTATGAACTGGGTGCCGCTAACTCTGACCCAGACAGCGGATGATGAAAGCTGCAGAAAACAGCTCATAAGCTTTCTGCTGTCGTTCTGTAGAGCAGGAGTTTCTGGCTTTGAAATAATTACTCCTGCAGCCAGTGGTGAGTTGTAGAGCCAGGTCTGGCTCAAGACTGAGCTCTTGTGCCCCCCCCCCCAAATTCTTTCCTGGTCTTGACAACTGGCAAGCATATTGCTACTTTATTGATTTATCATGCAGAGAAAGGAGTATAACATTATGACATACAGAATTTTCTAACATTTCTTTACATCACTGAATTTTTTTGGGGGGGGTTCTTTTCGAGACAGGGTCTCCCTGTAGCCCCAGCTGTCCTGGAATTCACTATGTAGACCAGGCTGGCCTTGAACTCACAAAGATCCGCCTGACTCTGCCTCCCAAGTGCTAGGATTAAAGGTGTGCGCCACCACGCCTGGCTATGAATTTTAATGAGAGCAGGATGAATATTTTATTGAGGTGCCTTTTCAGAAGGTTGCTTTTATGTTAGGTGATGTCTGTTTAAAATCCTTTTGTAAATTATGTTGGAAGAGTTTAAGTATCACCTTTTTCTTGTTTAGTTTACCTGGTGTGTGTTTTTAAGTATGGGCTGGACATGTTCAATAGTCATGATTTCAGCTATTTTAATGAATCGCTTAAATCCTGTCTTTTACGCTCCTGCCACCAGGTGGCTAGCGAAACAAAACAAAATAAACAAAACAGGACAAAGCAAATGATTGTGCACAGGACTTGTAATCACTTTCACTTTCTGCTCAGTGGTGAAATATGAAACTGTGGATGGATTGTGTTACCTGAAAGAAAACTGCTGAGTGACAGGCGTTTCAAGCAGTGTCCAGCTTGAAATATCCAGATGGACATTTCCCATTCCCAAGTGTTTTGGTATTTTTAAATATCGAATATGCTAAACTAGCCAGATTCTGCTGAGCTAAAGCTTTTGGAGACTACGAGCCCGCCCTTCCTCTGGCTGACCTCTGGACAGACACCTTGTTCCTGGCCATGGCAGAGCTTAGGACAGAGTTCAGCTTCAATGGCTCCATTCCCAAGCAGGGACCTCAGTCCTGACGCTGTAGGTCTCCCGCGTGCTCCGCACAGCATCTGTGATGCATTCACAGAGACACTGCGTCAATGCACCTAGTACAGGTTCTTGATCTCCCTGTAAAAGTCTGCGAAGAGTAGCCATATGTGATGTTTTGGATTTCATGTTATTTTAAAAAATATCATTTTACTTTGTATATGTGTATGTTGCCTGTATGCATGTAAGTGCACCTGTGTCAAGCAGTGCCCAAGTAGGTCAGAAGAGGGCATTGGAGCTCCTGGAAGTGGAGTTACAGATGGTTGCTAGTCACTGTGTGGGTGCTGGGAATCGAATCCAGGTCCTCTGCAAGAGCAGCCAGTGCTCTTAAGCACTGTGCCATCTCTCCAGCCCCAGGACTTCATGTCTTTACTGGTGTGGTGGGATGAGGGGATCAGGCACCACGGATGCTGACAGATGCCTTCAGGCTGATTTCCATGAGGCATGTCTGTTAGAGTGCAGACAGCTACATACGGCACAGCATGGCCAAGGGAAAGGCAATCCTCCTCACATGGGAAACCCTACCCGCTTTCTGGCCAGAGTCATGTGCCAACCCAGCCTCTCCTGTGCATTCTGGCTGCTCTTTGGGTCTCTAATTTATTCACTCTGACAAGTAACCTCTTAGCTGTACAGCATTTCACTCTTGTGCTTTTCTGATTCAAAGTGAACGTGAGTGGCCTAATCCTCTAATGGGAATTAACTGCTTGTTTCAGTGCCTAACTCTGATCCTTTCTCAATCCCCACAGGGCCAGGTTGCTTCCTGAGGGATCTGTATGTGCTGTTCAAAACACAATCAGGAAAGGTAATGATGTTTTTCTTCTGAAAGAAGCCAGATATGCAGAGCTCATTTCAGATCAGAAAGGATTCACTCACCACATTGCTTCTGAGAAAAGGTGGGCCTCTTTGCCCACTTTTCTTTTATGGAAATAAGCTACTGTTCCTGCAGAGGAAGGTTACTGGTTTTTTGGAGTTGGAAGTAATATACTGCGTCCAAAGTCATGATTCTATCATGTGCTATCTAATTCCTTCTTGGTTCTGAAAAATCATTAAGACTACAGCCATGATGCTTCTAGGGGCTTCACTGAGAAAACTACAGCTGGTCCGTATTTTTAGAAGGAGAAGCTGAGGTGGAGAACCAGGGATGGGAAGAAAGGAAATGAAAATCATCAGGTGCATAGCTGGCGCCGTCAGCAGTCAGCGCAGAGTTCGCTCACTGGGAATACGATGAACCAGTCTTTTAAAGGAGAAAACAGAAACTCAGAGACCTTTTAAATAATTTTTCTCAATCTGCATAGTCTGTGGCATCCAGGTAGGACTTCGAGTTAGGTCTGCTGACATAAGTACCATTCTTTTATATTTACCAGGCACTATGTCCTGAAATGGCCACCTGTGGCTGTCCTATCTGATGTTCTGTGTGGAGGTTAAGCCCATAAGTCTGTCTGATCAGGCAGAATACTTACTCTCCCTTCCATGTCGTGGTTCAGGCACCTCTAGTTCATATTAAAGCCGAAACAAGCAGCCATCTTTGTCTGGCTCTGGAAAAACCCAGTGGCTCACCTATAGCAAGTCTGCCTTATTAAACGGAGTTATTGCCGTGTAGCCCCAGCTGGCCTGGAACTCACAGAGATCCACCTGCCTCTGCCTCCCAAGTGCTAGAATTAAAGGTGTGCACCACCATGCCAGGCTTAAAGACAGTTCTTACCCGCCATGTGCATGCTGGGAATTGAACCCGGGTCCTCTGCAAGAGCAGTCGGTGCTCTTAACCGCTGAGCCATCTCTCCAGCCCCTGCATTTTTATCCAAGACTCTGACCTTAACCCAGTGCTCTGGAAAGATCCAGCATTCCAGAAATGGGTGGGATTTGAAGACACGGTCAGGCATGACTCTCAGAAAGTTACATCCCCTTTCACTGGCCTGGCCTGGGGGCTGATGCACTGCAGTGTGGTGTAGCCAGTCCTGCCACTGTCGTGGTTTCTCATGTGTCTTACTGTCTGTGACCTTCACTGCAGCCCTTGGAAATGGGTTCAATATAGCAGACAAGGACCAAGAGTGTGTATTTGGAGAGAACTCAAAGAAGAATCAACTGATGCCAAAGATAGCTAGGGGGGAGAGAGTACAGAGGAAATGGCTGGAGCAGAGATAGACAGTGGATAATGGGAAGGTGGGGCAGAAGCAGTGAAACTAGTCAAAGGCAATTCTAGAAAAAAAAAAAGCTGACAAGGCTCAGGGCAGGGAAAAGAGATCCTAAACAACTAAAACCAGAAATTAAAAAGAGGGACCATTATATCCATTATAATCCTGGTTAGCTGACATCCTCATATACAAATCCTAATCTATTAGAAATTAATGAATTGAGCAAAGTTGCAGTACATAAAAATCCATAAGTCATCTGGATTCTTTTTTTAAAGAACTTTTTAAGATTTTATTTACTTTTTATGTGTATTGAGTGTACTGTCTGCATGTAGGTTTGTGCACCCGTGTCATGCAGTGCCGTGGAGGTCAGAAGAGGGTGTTGGATTCCCCTGGAACTGGAGTTAAAGATGGTTCTCAGCGGCCATGTGGGTGCTGGGGATCGAACCCGGGTCCTCTGCAAGAGCAGTCAGTGCTCTTAACCACTAGGCCATCTCTCCAGCCCCAGCTGGATTCTTATATGCTAACAATGTGCAATCTTAAAGGAAATCAAGGAATTCCACTTCTAATTAGTATCAGGAAGTTACTTAGGAATAAACTTAACCAAGTGAACAAATGACACTGAAATGATTAAATACTGCAGAAAGAACTTAAACCCACATAGAGACCCCATGTTCATGGGTTGCAAGACAGGTGTCAGCTATACCCTGAGCAATCTACAGATGTGTGCAATCCTTACCAAACTGCCATCCATGCCAAAAGAGGAAAATGCAATCCAAAATTCATGCAGTTTCAGGGGTCCCCAAATAGACAATGTTTAGAACAGTATGAGAGGTTGTATACGTCCTGATTCAAAGCTTATTACAAGCTAGGTGTGGAGGCTCACTCCTCCAGTCCTAGCACCTAAATTATGACAGAAAAATGGACTGAAGGGAGATCTACAGACCTGTCCCCAAGCCAGCTGGCTGCTGGTCTCCCCACTTGTACCACCGTCTCCCTTCCAGAGGTGGTCGGGTTTCACAGTGAAAGGCCAGATGTGGGAAGAAAAGCTCTCAGAGAAACACAGGTGCAGAAGCAGTGAAGAAAAATAACCTTGAAGATGGTGGGTGTTGCTTGTGTCCCAGAGCAAGAAGCTAAACACAGGACAAGAAAAGTGCTGGGACCAAACGGAGGGCAGAGCTGCCCCAGAGCAACAGAGTGAGAAGATGAGACCAGGAGTGGTGGGAGAAAACTGGGCGTCTCCCCACTCACCTGCTGAACGTCGGCAGAGCCAGAAACAGGGCAGACGGGCAGATGGGCAGAGGAGGGAGGAGAGGCAAGTAAACAACTCCCCTATGACCCAAGATGATGGGTTTTCAGGCTGGAATCCCCAGCGTCATGAATGAAAGAGAAAGTCCACTCGAGCCCCATCATAGCTTTGCAGAAACTGGGAGCCAGGGACCCAAGAGCCTCAGCCAGCCCAGCGAGCTCACCACCCTGCAAGAGCCTCAGCCAGCCCAGCGGGCTCACCACCCTGCAAGGGCCTCAGCCGGCCCAGCGGGCTCACCACCCTGCAAGGCCTCAGCCGGCCCAGTGGGCTCACCACCCTGCAAGGCCTCGGCCAGCCCAGCGAGCTCACCACCCTGCAAGAGCCTCAGCCGGCCCAGCGAGCTCACCACCCTGTAAGAGCCTCAGCCGGCCCAGCGAGCTCACCACCCTGCAAGAGCCTCAGCCGGCCCAGCGGGCTCACCACCCTGCAAGAGCCTCAGCCGGCCCAGCGGGCTCACCACCCTGCAAGAGCCTCAGCCGGCCCAGCGGGCTCACCACCCTGCAAGGCCTCAGCCGGCCCAGCGGGCTCACCACCCTGCAAGGGCCTCAGCCGGCCCAGCGGGCTCACCACCCTGCAAGGCCTCAGCCAGCCCAGCGGGCTCACCACCCTGCAAGGGCCTCAGCCGGCCCAGCGGGCTCACCACCCTGCAAGGCCTCAGCCGGCCCAGCGGGCTCACCACCCTGCAAGGCCTCAGCCAGGCCAGCGAACTCACCACCCTGCGAGGGCCTCAGCCAGCCCAGCGAGCTCACCACCCTGCAAGGGCCTCAGCCAGCCCAGTGAGCTCACCACAGGGCCTCAGCCAGCCCAGCAAGCTCACCACTCTGCAAGAGCCTGGGAGCCAGGAAGATGGGAAAGAGTGGCTTGAATTCTCTCGGGGAAAACTGATTCCCTTTCACCGTACTCTTCCCAGGAGGGAGGGACAGAACCCGAGGCTGAGGAACAGCCGACGAGGGGGCAGGTCCAGTGGGGAATAGTCAGGCGCAGCAGCCGGCTTAGAGCCGTGGGTGCCAATGGCTTCCCCGCACGATAGCAGGGTTAGCACCACAGAAACTCGTGCAGGAGGCATGCAAAACAAGTGCCCGGAGTAGGTTGAATTCCAGAACATTAAAATCAGAACATGGCTGAGAAGGGCAATCACATCGTGGTGTGCTGTGTGGTATGCCCAAGAGCTGTCAGCCAGAGCACCAGTGCAGGGAAGGCAGCACAGAAATGGTGCCAGGTCGATGACAGGTCAGATGGGTAAGAGCTACATCCCAGAATGATAGACGTGGGCTTAGAGACATGCAGGGCTCTCCTGTGCTGGATGCTGCTGTGATAAATGTCACAGCTGACAAAGCTGCAGCACAGAGAGGTTTGGTGATTTACCTGAAGCCACCCAGTAAGCATTAATCTCAGGATTTCAATAGCAGGTTGGGTCCAAAGACTGTATAGTGTTCATACCTGCCGTTTGTGGAGAAATCAAGACGTTTACAGTAGCAAAAGAGGGCAGCAGGTGACCAGCTGTGACTGCTGAGACAGGGCAGAAGGGGCAGACAACTGCATTTCTCTTTTCACACGCTAAGATTTCCCAGACACACATTTTGATCTCTACCTCCACCTATGGGCTAGAACCCAGGGCCTGGTACCAGCTAGGCGAGGGCTGCATGGCACCAGCCAGGATTCCTTCTCCTACACACCAAAGCCCAGAGTCCAGCATGAGGCAGTGGTGGGCAGGGGGTGGTAGAGCATAGGCGGCTGTAGAGAGGCCCCGCTCTTTCAATGCTTCTTTCCATTTCCTTGTCACGTTTTACAGTCATTTTCATTGTTACGTAATGGTCTGTGGCCCAGACCTAGGCAAGCAGTGTGAGCTTTACATGGAGCCAGGAGGTTCTGTGAGTCACAGTGAGTCACTGTGAAACATGAAGACCTGAGGCAAGGAAATGACAGCAGATAGGTGCTGTGAAGCTCTTTGCTTCTTCCTGGAGGCTGGGATGCACGTTTTTAGTTTATATATGTGTTTGCTTCTCATTATTCCTGATGAAGTTGTAGTATTTGCTGTGCAGATTTCAGAGCCCTTTAGAAGACTGAAAGCCAGTTGCTGAGGAAGTAGCCAGTCTGCAGGTCCTGACCTGCTAGGTTATCCCCATCTGACAGATGAATAACTTCCATCAACAGTGACAGTGTGTGGCTAGCCTCTGGCAGCCTCAGCAGAACCATACACAATCATCAAGGCTGGGGTATAGGGTAGCTCTCACAGGCCTGGGTGCTGTGGGATGTGGCGGCAGGGGCCTGCCCGTGACTGCTCCGGCAGCTGCTACTTCCAGCGAGTAGAGCACCTAGGGTGGTTGATGAAGGATGTGCGTGTCAGTCATGAAGTCAGGCCTG
Source organism: Rhizomys pruinosus (assembly GCA_009823505.1). Taxonomy (NCBI): domain Eukaryota; kingdom Metazoa; phylum Chordata; class Mammalia; order Rodentia; family Spalacidae; genus Rhizomys; species Rhizomys pruinosus. The sequence continues at coordinate 3,900,202 of VZQC01006693.1, read as the reverse complement.
TGCCTCTGAAACAGAGTCTCACGGAGGCCTAAGTGAGGCCATTTGTACTCAGCAGCCGGCTGCAGGGAGGCGCTCCTTTGTTCTATTCCCACCCCACTGTGACTCCCACCTGAGATGCTTGGGCTCTCTCCAGATATGGTCTATGCTTGAATGCTGTCTGGGCCTGGGTCAGTCTGTCCAGGAGCTTCAGGGAAGCTGACAGGCTTTGTTTGTCTTCCTACGTTAGCACTGCTGTGGTGGCTGTTTGCCGGCGTGGCAGCGTTCTTCTAGTACCAGCTGTTCAGGAGGACGAGCAAAGGGTCACGTGCTCAGAGCTACTGCCAAGTACTGCAGACACATGAAGGATTCCTCTCCCTAGCCCACAGTGCTTGCTGTGCTAGGTAAATGTTTTACCTCTGAGTTATACCTCCAGTCCAGATTTTTTTGGGGGGCGGGGGAGTCTTTTTAAGACAGGGTCTCCCTGTAGCCCCAGTTATCCTGGAACTTACTATGTAGACCAGGCTGGCCTTGAACTCACAGAGATCCACCACCTCTGCTTCCTGAGTGCTGGGAATAAAGGTGTGCACCACCACACCTAGCTCAGTCCCGATTTTTTTTCTTTTTTTTTGTCTTTTTTGAGACAGGGTCTCCCTGCAGCCCCAGCTGTCCTGGAACTCTCTATATAGACCAGGCTGGCTTGAACTTACAGAGATCCACCTGCCTCTGTCTTCCAAGTACTGGGATCAAAGGCATGTGCCACCATGCCCAGCCTCAGTCCCAATTTTTAAAGTCACTAATGTTTGCTCCTTTCTTATGACTCAGGGTTAAAAGCGCGAAGGTGGGCTGGTCTGATGCCCTTCTGTTTTTAAATGGCTGAGAGAGGTAGTTAGGTGGTTAGGAGCATTGGCTGCTCTTACAACTAAAAACTGTCCGTAACTCTAGTTCCAGGGGATCTGATGCCCTCTTGTGGCCTCTGTGGGCAGTGTACACACAAAGTACACTTAGATCCATGCAGGCAAAACACTTATACACACGCAGAATAAAAATAAATCCAGGGCTGGAGAGATGGCCTAGCGGTTAGGAGCGCTGACCGCTCTTACAGAGGAGCTGGGTTCGATCCCCAGCACCCACATGGCGGCTGAGAACTGTCTGAAACTCCAATTCCAGGAGAACTCCAGTTCCAGGGGAATCCGACACTCCATCTGAACCTCCGCGGCATTGCACGACCACGATGCACACCTGCAATGGCGACAGTACATTGATACACATACAGAATTTAAAAATAAATGCCGCGGCTCTATGGTGGGCAGCACGCACTTTACATCTCTACTTGGGAGGCAGAGGCACGACGGATCTCTGTTTGAGTTCGGGCCAGCCTGGTTCTACCAGAGTGAGATTCCAGAACAGCCAAGGATACAGGGAGCACCCTGTCCTCAAAAGACCAAAAAATAAATAAATAAATAAATCCAAGTAAGTAAATGGCTGTGAGAAACTTTTATGGCATGAAAACCATATGAACTTCCATGTCCATGGGCAAAGTTTAACCAGAACACTCTGGGTTCTTTTTTTTTTTAAGGGATTCACAATATAAGAGCACAGTTGTTTTCAGATCACATTGACGTTGCTCAGTTTGCCAAACAACTAGGTAATTGGTGCTAGCATCCACAGATGAGGGATACCATTCATTGTTTGTTTTTCTAGGACTGTGTTACTTCACTCAGTATTATGTCTTCTAGCTCTAGCCATTTTCCTGCAGAGTTCATGATGTCATCTTTCTTTACTGCTGCATAGAACTCCATTGTGTAGATGTACCACATTTTCTCTATCCACTCATCGGTTGAGGGGCACTTGGGTTGGTTACAGCTCCTTGCTATTGTGAAGAGAACTACAATAAACATGGCTGTGCATGTATCTCTGTGGTAAGATGAGTCTTGAGGGTACATGCCTAGGAGTGGTATGGTGGGATTGGGTGGCAAGTTCATTCCAAGTCTTCCAAGGGTTCTCCACACTGCTTTCCATACCATGGGTTCTTTCCTCTACATATTTGGCTAACAGGAGAGACTGATGGAGCACTGGCCCTGCAGTCCAGCCTGCCAGCTGACATGCTTCTTGTGGTCTCGTCCACAGCTCCTGCAGCCGGATGGCCCGTGTCTTTGTGTACGGCACCCTGAAGCGAGGCCAGCCCAACCACAGGGTCATGGTGGACCGCTCCCATGGCTCCGCGGCCTTTCAGGGCCGTGGCTGCACGGCTGAGCCGTTCCCACTGGTGATTGCCGGTGAGCACAACATCCCACGGCTGCTCCACCTACCGGGCAGGGGCCACTGTGTGGCAGGTGAGATCTATACAGTGGACGAGCAGATGCTGCGCTTCCTTGATGAATTTGAAGGCTGTCCCAACATGTATCAGCGCCAGCCTCTGCAAGTTCGGGTGCTGGAGTGGGAGGGTGCCAGTTGTCCAGGGGACAGCCTGCAGTGTTTTGTGTACAGCACAGCCACTTATGCACCTGAGTGGGTACACCTCCCCTACCATGCCAGCTATGACTCAGAGGGCCCACATGGGCTGCGCTACAACCCGAGGGAAAATAGGTGAGGGGCTGTGGGGCCAGCAGGTGCTGGGAGGGCAGAGGGCTGCCTTAGGTGCCCCGCACAGGCAGAGCTGGGAGGGCAGAGGGCGGCCTCGGGTGCCCTGCACGGGCAGAGCTGGCCCAGCTCGACAGACATCTGTAAAGTCAGTCTGCAGAAGGTCTCTCTGTGACACAAATTTTGCAAATAATTTGAATATCCTAGTATTAAGACTGTTTATTCAAATTCGATGGTCCTTAATGTCCATTGTTATTCAAGCAGCTCCAAGCCTTGAATGTATTAGATAAGAAACCTGATCTCAAGTCCCCTGAGTGGTGTCTGGAGAACTGACCATATATATATATATATATTTTTTTTTTTTAAACTTGCTTGGTTCTATCCTGAAGATTCTTCTTCGGTGACTAAGGACTGGGATGCAGTTGGGTTTTGGGTTTTAGGGGCTGAGCGGACTGATTCTAACATGTAGCACCTAGAAAGATGGTAATAAAAGCTGATTTGAGATAGCTTGATATAAAATCTTCAAGAACATGTTGTACCTTAGACTGTGTACCTCATCACTCCTTGCAATTTTCAGATCACAAACTATTAAAATGTTTGCTTATTAAAATACAAATGTGTGGCTGCTGTGTTTGCTCCTTTTGGTGTACTTACTTGACAGTTCTTGTCATCTGATCCAGCCAAGACAGGAGCACCCACTTGCAGGGAGACACAGCTGAACATTCGGACTTCATGTTGTCGATGGGTGCCCAGCTCCCAACAGCCCATGCCATCCCTGCCACCTGAAGGCGCAGCCCTTGGGGGCGGGCCTTTCAGAAGAACCAGCACATTAGTAATTTGTTCCTCAGGCCTGACAGAAGGCTTAGCTTCCAAATACAAACAGCACTTAAAATAATGTTAGCAAGGCACGAAGTACCAATTACCATCCACCTCCATCTGATAATCTGTCAGCAGAGATGTGAGTCTCACCCAACTCTGCTGCTTCTCAGTGAAGTAGAAAATGGATTCCAAGAATCTCAGAACCAAATGAAAACGCAGCTGCTGGGCTAGAGCAACCCCCTCTTCCTCTGCTGGCCGGAGCACCCCCGTCCTCTGCTGAGGCTCCCTCACTCAACTTAATGGTAGACTGTAATTGCTAACTGCATCTGCCACAAAGACATGAGTGTTATTTTTAGCCCCTTTTTCTAATTGGAAGCTTGCTTCACAAAACAATCAAGGATGGATATCAGCTGATGGGCTGGCAGCCCCCACACAACAGGGCGAGGCTCCCTGGCACCCCAGAAGCACCAGCCTGTGGTGGCAACATGGGCGTCCTCGGATCAGGGCAGGCAGCCACCCTGTGTACCGCAGGCCTCACAGTCATCCTTGGACTCCAGCTATCCAGCGTGACAACTGTAGAGCCACACGGGATTTTCCAGAGCCTTCATCTGTGCCACCTGGTCTCAGGAAATCATAAGTGATCAGCCCCTGGAGTTGGTCCTGAGTGTGGGAAGAAGGAAGCTCAGCAGAATCTCAAATGGCAAATGCTAATACAATTGGAGCAGAGAGCTGGGATCTATATGAATTTTTAGAGGCTCACAATGAAATGCTGGTACTTACCATCAGCTGGCACAGCCTGTCGCCTGTGTACATTGTCTTCATTCAGAAAAAAGGGCAAACTAATATTTAGACAAATGCTTGGTTTTATTGATTTAATTTTGACACTAGGAAATCTCACAGCAGAAGTACAAATCATATGTACAAGTATTTATATCAATAAAATTTTCTGTTGGTGATTTTTTTTGGCAGAATGTCGGGTTTTGCCTCTGCTGAGGAATAAATACGGTGTAGAACCTGCTGCACAGGAGTGTTCCTGTAAAACGCCTGAATAAACTGAGTGGCGGGGAATAATAGAAGCGCTAATTAAAGCGCTGACGACTGAAGGGATAAACACTTCACTCCAGCTCTACCAGCAGATCTCCTTCGCCAACTGTGTCTCCAGGTTTGCAGTGCACCAACTTCACCTTGAATGAGAAAGGGTGAAGGAGAGTAAGACTCCGAAATGAGAACCAAGAGGGGAGGTCACCTACACCCTCGTGGCTGAGACGAGTGGCATGGCGGCCCAGGTCAGACCCTCTGCTTACCCTACTTTAGGAGCTGAGTGACAGGAGTGCCCATGTATGAAGACAGCGATGTCACTCTTCCTGCTGCCTCTTCTGTCCTGTCAGCCCAACACTGGGTCACCAGGGCCAGCCACAGCCTAAGGCCTGCCCTGCCCTGCTAGCAACTGAAGCACACGCATCCCCAACTTTCCTATGGTTTGGGGGACTAGAGTGTATATTTAGTGGTCCGGTAAAAACCAACTGCCTGCCGGGCATGGTGGCACATGCCTTTAATCCTAGCACTTGGGAGGCAGAGGCCCACGGATCTCTGAGTTCAAGGCCAGCCTGGTCTACAGAGCGAATTCCAGGCCAGCTGGGGCTACAGGGAGACCCTGTCTCAAAAAGAAAAAAAAAAAAAAAAAAAAAACCTGCCTAAAAGTCCAAACAGGCACCAAACAAAAGAGAGACTTCCTAGTCTGACCACAGCCTCCTCCTGAAGGGAAATGAAACGATTCACTACTTTGTCCTTGGCTGTGTGACGTGAAACGAGGAACTCTGCCACATTCTGCTGGTTTCTCCTGCGTATGACCATGTCCTGTTTATCAAAGCCTATGATGAGCTTTAGAAGGAGCGGGCAGAGGCTGGAGAGCAGAGGACTTTGCTATCTGCCTCCTCAAAGATGGTTGCTTAAGCCATGAATGAACACTGTTGGGTCTGTCTGAACTGGCCACGTGGGCAATAGGCAAATCAATTTCCAGTGGTTGTCTGGATGCTGCATGGGCCTGTGTCCCTGTCCCTCCACCATGAACAGACTACATAATCCCTTGCTCTTAAACTTGAGCCCTTCTACGAGCAGTGAAGACCAGTAAATGACTACCTCACAAGCTGTGAGGCAAACGCTGTCTAGAATGAAGAGGCTGCTGGGTTAGAACTTGGATCCTGCGGTTACGTTTGGTACGCTTTTCCCTATGCACAATGCTCAGCCAGCTCCGCTTCTGTGTGTCACAGGTTTGAACTCCAGAGGCCTCCAACGTCCAGGGATCTGCCCAAAGCCCAGACTGGCCCCAGTAGCACTTCTGCACTGCCAGGCTGGGGGAGAAGCCAGCCTGGTCCTGTGAGGCCCTGACAGCAAGGGAGTGAGACACCCAGTGGATGGTTCCGTGTGCCTCGGGCACGACTGCTGTGCTGGGTAAGCACCTCAGCCAGCCAGCCAGCTACCCAGCCCTGGCTGATTCATGGCACCCATTTGTGGTCCCTCACGACTAGGCCAAGTTCTTACCATGGTAACCAATGCAGTATTCCCAAAGAACAAGTAAAATGGGTTTTAACATGAACAGAAACAATTTTGTCCACTTTTTTTGGTGAGGAGGGAGAGGTTCTTATGATCTTCCTGCCTCAGCCTCTGGACTGCTGGGCTTAGAGGATACTATCAAAGCCACAAACACTACATGACCATCTGAATCTGCTCTAGCCAGGCAGACTGGGGCCACCTGGTCTCCACGGGGCTTTCTGCTCTCCCCTAGGCCGTCCTGTGAGAATCATCGTCTTTTGGAATGACAGACCACAAGACAGAAGCTTAGTGGCTGATGCACATGTGGACGTCCCTCTCTGAACAGTGGCCACAGTGCAGCCGCAGCGCTGCCACAGCCAGCTCCAGCTGCTGCCTGCGCCCATCACGCCACCACACAGACACGTTCCTAGCAATGTCATCACTTTAGTCTCAGGAAGAATAGCAAGTGCACAGCAGGGTCTTCAAGAAGTTTCACTCCTAAAGAATTTCAGTACTGATGCCTTCTTTCTTTCTCTCCCTGAATCATTAAGCCCCCCACGTACATGGGCCTTCAGCTCCTCCATCAACAATTAAATTGGTCCCTTCATGAGAAAATTATCTTGAAGAGTTACATTAATTTTTGCAATCTGTAAAACCATTTCCTGCCATGTCACCAAGGTTTCAGATAGCTAACTGCCTCCAAGACAGATGGAAACATCCAAATGAAAGACCCCTTGATTTGAAAGACATTAAGGTCAAGAACAATTATTCTTTGACTACCTGGAAGGCCTGCTCTCTAGGAGGGAGAGAGACTGACTTCCAGACCCTAATGTTTTCCCTGGGGAAGAGACAGGCATTCTACTTCACACAATGTCTCAAAGGAAGAGATTCCGTGTCTGTCACAGGTGAGGGTAGGCTGGCGGAGCTTGAAGACACACCTTGCCTGTTTTCGTAGCTGTCATACTGTTCTGCATTTTCATAGCTTCAATCACACAGATTTCATGACCTTCTGCTACCTGGAAAATAGGTTTAAAATAGACAAGTTTTCAGAACATTCTAGTTTACAAAAATGCCCAAGAGTGAAGTCATTCAGTTGTCAGACATGCTGAAATATTTATGGAAACAATATCAACCACCTTTGATGGCTCCCATTCTGGTTCACCCTTGGGAGCAGTGGTGAAGGGCCACTCTGCCTGTCACCAGGTCCTCAGCAGAAACACTGGTGCTGGGAGACTGGGAGGGGCACAGGTGGCCTCTTTGGGGCCCTCACAGTGTGCCAGAGGTGGTGCAAAGCTAATAACCCACTGCCAAGTCTGCAACAGGAGAATCCTTAAGCACCAAAGGACCCACCAGTGGTTGTCTGGAGTTGGGGGACAAGGGGCGTGGCTATGGGTAAAGGTTTTTTCATGGGGTGATATGTTCTGAAATTGACTGTGCTGATGATTACATGTGGATGCATAGATTAATACCACCAACCTACATAGTATAGCATAGTATAGCATAGTACAGTATAAAAGGGTGAGCTGAACCATATGTGAATTATATCAGCAAAGTTCTAAGCGACACTGAAGTACCTTCTAGGAAATACCTTCCCACACAGCAAGTGGCTTCTCCAACTATAGCCAGTCCTCACAAGGAGGCCGGATAGTTCCCTAGGTATTCACTCAAGCCTGTGTTTGATACTTGCCTTTGACAGTGACAGAGCTCCATACTGAGCAGACATATACCACGGGGCAAGCTCGGGCTTCCATCCAGGAGTCAGCCGTGACTAAAAGCCACACTACTGAGTCCCTTCTTGCTGGCCTGAGTTAAGCACCAAGGAGTTGGGCCAGGGTTTTCTCTCTGCTTTGGGAAATGGTGGACCAGGCCTCCATGAATCGTTGGGGGCCAGCCTGGTCGAGGCTCCTGGACAGTCACACCACTATGGCTGTGCCAGCCAATGCCGCAGAAGGGCCTGGAGAATGTTCTTTCCTGCCATCCCCAAATGATCTCCAAGTCCCGTCCCGGCTCCCCATGTGGCGCAAGCTGTCTGCTGGCAGTGGAGTGCCAGAGCTCTGTGCATTCTTCCTCTGCTGTTCAGGTGGTGGGCTGTGTTTTCCTGGCACAGGAATATAGGAAGAGAAAGGGATGCCAAGACTTCGGTGCTGGCACGGAGGAGAGGCACTGCTGACAAGTGGGCTTGGAGCGCAGTGCTCACTGCCGCTTTTGATTCATTTCACCTGGCGTGTGCATTCCATGCACAGCGAAGAAGACACTCGCAAGGGCTAATCTTCAAAACGTGGGGGACAGGAGAGGCCAGCGCCAAGATGCCACAGATGCCCCAGTTGGAGGTGTCAGAACACTTACTCCCTCATGCTGTTACTTTAGAGCCGCCTTTCTCCCCTCAAAGGCAAGTCAGGGACCAAGAAAGCCAGGAGACGGGCAGGAGCCACCTAGCTATGCAGGAGAGGACTGTGGGTCTAGCCATGGCAGGTATTCACATGCTAGATCTCCACACCTCACCTGGCCTGATTTCTTCTGTGGGTGGCTGAGAGCCCGGGGGTGGCTCAGCATCCCCCTCCCCCACCCATCCCCAGTCTCCTTGTGGGTGGCCAACCTCAGCCCCACTGCCAGCAGCTGTGTTTCTTGCCAGACACATGGGTCTTCTGCAAGAAGAAACACCACCTGAAGATTTCTAGTGGCATGCCCAGGGGTTAAAGGGCAGCCTGACAAGGCCCACAGCAAACAGTAAAGAAACTGCTTTGCCAGGCCACAACTGCCCTCCAGGTCCTGGGGGAGCCTGGGAACAGGAGAGGTGGGCCAGTCAAAGTGGCCTTGCCACTCTGCCCACCACCCTCCCTGGCTGGCTCTGGATGCTTATAACAGGCTGAATTATGAAGAGGTGGCCTACAGTGGTAGGTTACAAATTATTAATCTGATCAGAAATGGAAAGTCTTAAAACTGTCCCTCTCTTTGACTATGAAGCTGATAATGTGATGAAAATCGAGCCTGGCCCAGTGGGAAGGCACGCTGTTCCCTGCTCAACCCTCGGTACAGCAGCAGCTCACAGCATCGGCTCTGGACTGTCCACTGCCTTCTCCTGTGGCCCTAGCTCCTCCTCTCGCTGTCTGCTGGCCTTGCACCATTAGCTCTGAGCAGGAACCTAAGCCGTCCAGCTCTTCCTGTCTGGCCCCTGAGAGCAGTGCTCAGTAGGCTGTTTTCTTGAGGCAGCTCTCAGATGGCGTTCCCTGATGCCCTCAAGACAGCAACAGCATGTTTAGTCCCCACACACATGCACATGAAAGTGTAAAAACAGCTATGTGCACAAGCTTGATCTAATTTCAACTAACTCCACCTGTCAGAGACTAATGCAGTATATATAAACTGTGTCAAAACTCCAGTCTGCAGGCAGTGGCCATCACTGGGGAGGTGTGGTGGCCATCACTGGGGAGGTGTGCTCCCAGCCCGGCTCCGGTCTGCAGGCAGTGGCCGTCACTGGGGAGGTGTGCTCCCAGCCCCGCTCCTGTCTGTGAGCAGCGGTCTGGTCTGTGGGCAGTGGCCATCCCTGGGGAGGTGTGCTCCCAGCCCAGCTCCTGTCTATGGGCAGTGGCCATCACTGGGGAGGTGTGCTCCCAGGCCAGCTCCGGTCTGCGGGCAGTGGCCATCACTGGGGAGGTGTGCTCCCAGCCCGGCTCCTGTCTGTGGGCAGTGGCCATCACTGGGGAGGTGTGCTCCCAGCCCGGCTCCTGTCTGCGGGCAGTGGCCATCACTGGGGAGGTGTGCTCCCAGGCCGGCTCCGGTCTGCAGGCAGTGGCCATCACTGGGGAGGTGAGCTCCCAGCCCGGATCCAGACCACTGAGTGGCAGCCTGGGGCTCAGCTTCCTGCCGCCAGAGCCTTCTTACCCACACTGCCCATACCTGCAGATCACGCCCCCCACACTGGCAGCACCCCATCACAGTGCCCGCCCTATAGCACGGGTACCCGCATGCTCCTCTAACACTTTTGTGAATCATCTGATAAGACTTACTGATTGTGACAGGCTGTCTCCAGCACTAGGCTTACTAAATGGTCACAAGCCTGGCAAGTCTTTCCGATGAAGCCAGTCGGCCTGATGTACTTCTCCTCTCCCTGTCTAATTGGTGCAAAGTTTGGAGGCCTGAATCCTGTATCTTTCATCTGGCTTATTGCATCCTCTCGTCTGACATGGGGTCAAGGTTCACATTCGAATCCGATTATCGGAGTGGCCCTCATTAAGCGGGAGCCAGACTTGCCCACAAATGAGTAAGCTTGCAAGAGAACTCGGCGCATTTACTCAGCAGATTTTCGCATGTTTCAGGGGCCTGAATGTCACCCAGCGTCGCTCTGTGTTGAGGAGTCTCAGACATCTCCAGCTGATGATTAATTGTGAGTGATGGGAAATAAAATCCAGCGAAGCCAGCTGCTTGCCATGGTCGGCAAAGTGACTCTAATGGAGAGAGGCTGCCAATTTTCCAGGTTTACTGGCAAGTCTTCCAAGTGTAATTAAGGGAAGTTATAAATGATATGGAAATCTATCAAGTTCCATTTATTTTCAGAGGGCTCCTTTCCCGGGGGACTTTTATCTTGAAGCTTATAGTATGCTTTGTTGTGCTAATGATTTAAGCCACATCTTGTTTCTGATTAAAGCTCCCAATCTCCTTCTACCAAGACCCCTTCACTCCTTCCACAAAGATTAAAAGATGCAGAACCTTCTCCAGCCATGCCCCTCTCAGAAGACACGCTCCGACTGGGACCTGTTTGGCAACGTGTATCATTCTGACTGCAAGCTGCCATCGCCCAAGAAAGCTCAAAGAAAGTCCAGGAAGGGAAAGAGAAGGGGGAATCTCTGGCAAACATAAAAGGAAGCCCCAAAAGGGGAACCTCAAAAGCTGTGCTTGAGACCAGATATCCATCAGAAGGTGCTGTAGCCCACTAATGTTATTTGATTTGGAATAGAAGCATGAAAATGATGGCAGAGGCCTAAAATTGGAGACGTGAAGGATGACTGCACAGTGTTCCATTTCTCAATTTCATCCTTCAGAGCCACAAAATGGGGGTGATACAGTGACTGGATGAGATTTACAGTAACAGCTGTGGTCTTCCCACACAAGGGAGGCCCTTTTAATGGGCGGAGGTCTGTTTGCAACAGACGGGGAGGAACAAAACAAGGTCCCCTATTAAGGGTGTGCAGTCATTTCTGATGGAGAAAATCATTATGGGAGTTAGGTTTCCTTTAAGATGGCCCCCTCCTCCTCTTGCTGTCCAAATGCAGGACTGTGTTAAAAGGTGCTATTGCTTAAATATAGGCCAGAGGATGCAAATGGCATCAAGTTTGCCCCCCCCAAAGCCCACTCTGTAGCAACTGCAAAGAATGCAGAGGAAACTGTGCCAGTGGCATATGGCTTTCCACTGTGCTAAACATTCACACAAAAGACAGGTTCATCAGTCATTGGAGTATCTGGATAAAAAATTAGCTCCTGATGGATGGTATTTTGAGCTTACCTGCTGCTAGTACATTACCAGAGAAACACAGGTTTTGAAACCCACATGACATTAGAAACTGCAGACCATGAAACATGACACATGCAGAAGCACATAATGCACGCCAGATTATACAAAATAATAAATAAGCTATTTAAACCCTCTGCCTAAAATGGGCCCGCTGCAAGGAACCCTGGGTCACTTCTACGCAGGCCAATTAATGCACAGCATCTGCTGTATAGAAGCAGGGCACGAAGCACTTCCGAATGATTTCGGCAATTAAAAGAAAACTGTTTCCTGCCTGTTCAGACAGCAACTGTTTCCCTGCAAGAGCGAGCACCAAATCAGTGTGCAGCTGAAAAATTCAGGCCCGTTTTTTGGGGGGAGAAGAATGGGGGAGGGCGAATCTTCATGGAAAAACGAGACTTCTTTTGTTGTCCTGTGTTCTGTGTTTTTCAGCCAAGTAAGACAGAAGGCTGGGCTTACCAGCCCAGCACGGTCTCCCCTTCTGCTGCAACGGTACCCCCAAAAGTAGGGATCTGAGTCAACCCTCCTGATTGTATCACACAGTGAACATCTTTCTACTCTCCCTATAAAGTTTCTACTTAGAACACAGGTGTCCGAACCGCACACATTTTAACGCCCCAAGATCTGAAGGAAGTGCCGCCCATTTGCTAAAGGGCAGACTAGACTGATTATCCCAACTTCCTTTTTCTGAGCTGCTAACATGGGCTGCTAAATACCCCTGATCTTTCCTGGAGGATGAGCGTGTGTCTCATGGTAAGTGTCAGGGAGACAGTGTTAAGCAACGATGGAACCAGCATCAAATTACAAAGAGGACCTGACAGTGGACAGAAACCCCCAAAGGCCCTCACCTGCAGGGCTCGTGCCCAGCAGACTCTGAAGGATGAAGGAGAGGAAGAGGCCACATGTTTAGCAGGGCTCAGGGCTTTGGACTCAGACCTGCTGGGTACTGCCCTAGGCTTTCCCCTCAGTTCCTGGGACAGTGCAGTGAAAGCTGGGGGTTCGGGGGTGGGGTGCTCAGAAAGGAATTTACATTGTGGCCAATGTAAATCAAGTCCAGGTTTTCTAAAAATTCCTTAAAATGAAGAAAAATATGACTCCCTACTGCCCTCTAACTTAGCTCAAACCCTCAGCCAACGCCTATAGTAACAAAGGGGAAAAGTTCAGATTGACATGTTTTACAGTCCTCAAAAGAAGCCAACCTGGACTCACTACTTTTGTGAAGCAGGTTGTTTTAAAGGACTTGGGGAAATGGGAGTTTCTCTTTCAGCTAAAATTTTATGTTTTTTTAGCAAAAGAGAAAACGCTATTTTGAATCTTGGCAAGGTTGAGACTGGTCATCTTTAAAGCGCCTGCAGCAAAGGTGACAGGTCATCCCAAGGAGCTCGTTCCTTGAAAAATAAAACCAAGGCTGAGCTGTCAGCATGCAATGTACTGCCTGATTCACCAGAACATTTCTACCTGATACTGACAGCACTAAGTTGTAAAAATTTCCAAATGTTACAACAAAAACCATCCACCCCCCCACCCCCAAATTTCAAAAGAAATGTTACACGGAAAAGGACTAAAAGGCCAAGTTCAGGAGAGTCATTTAGAAGTCAGGGCTGGAGGTGGAGAGAGGCTGGGAGGAGAGTTCCAGGAGATACAGCATTTTGCTGCTAGTAAAAGCTAAAGTTAATACAGTGAAGATGAGCAGTGAGCACATGCGTGCTTGGGAGATGGCTAGCCTAACCTTCTGTTTCACAACTTACAGGCTCTTAGTGTTCTCGAGTGTGTGATTTTGTGTCTATGTGCTAGGGATTTCAATATGCAATCTCGGTGCAAAACCGACTTCTCACATAATCTGCTTAAACAAGTGCTGCTATAAAATACACAAATCAATTATTGCCATCATTTTCTAACTGGAAATCAGGGTATCCACAAAACATTAAAAAAAAAATCTATCTAGCAGCCAGCCTGGCCCATCCACCAGAGAAAGAAGAGCCACAGTCCCTGGGCTGCTTGAGGCACCCAAGTGTAATCCTCACAGGGGCTCCTAAGGTCCAGTCCAGCTCATCTCATAGAAAACTCAGCCTAAATGCTGCAGTTTTCAGAGCGCTTCTCCGAGAAGCAAAAAATGTCTCCTGCCAAATTTATTGGATATTTTCCCCAAATCGGCTGCAAGCTCAAATGCATGAGCTCTGGAGACAACGGGGCCTCGACTGAAGCTCTGCAGTGGCGTCCCAGTGTCCTGGGCTCCACGGCCACTCACCTGCCTGGGAAGCTCCCCAGGAGTACACAGGAGGAAGAGAAGACCAGAGGGAATGAAGCCCGGGTGGCACTAGGTTCGCTGTGTTTTCATTTTCTGCCAAAGACACTGTGCAAGAAAGCAGCAGTTGCTCATCTCCGATGTCCTGCCTGCTAACCCAGTACCGGGCCTGTCATCTAGGGGCCACAGAAAATTAGCTGACTTGCTAAGATGAATGGGCCAAGGGGGAACAAAACCAACACTGAGGAACTTAATACCAGAGTGCTTCAGCTGGCGTCACAGACAAGCAAGAAAGAAATGACAATGGTCTTCTGGGTTGTGTCCACTACATTTTCTGATAGTAAGAGAAAATATTTTTGATACAAATGAGGTGACTGCATTAGCTGAAAAGAACTGAAAGATCCTGAACTAAACACAATGCTTCACTCTCTTCTTGGACTGACCCTTTGATTAGTTTGTATTGTTTTGTTTCCGATATCAAAAGGCGAAGGAAACAAATAGGCTCATAATGACTTTATTTCCCTCTTCCAAGTCAAAAGGACTTGGAATGTATTGATTAAAGTCTAATGTTAACCCATGACAGCAATGTACTGCACCACTATGCTGAAAAAATATACTTTAATTATTTTTGTTTAAGGATATCATAGAGATGTGAGTTTAAAAAATCAAGTCATAAAAACATTTTGATCACAGAAGTAGTCTGTTTCATAATAGTATTATATCTACAGAAAAGTAGGCATTTTTTGGACTGAAATGGTGGTCACTGTAAGAATGTTTTCAACAGTGCCAGAAAAATAAGGGCAATGGTCTCCCTCACTTGTGGTTGCTAACGCCAAATCCCCAGTTGGCAGGCAAACTGAGCAACTTTATTATTATATTTCATTGTATCTGAAAGCAACTGTGCTATTCCAATGTGAATCTCTTAATAGGCTATAGAATTGTCCTACCATTTGTATTCACATATTGTAATTACCACATATGGATGGAAGATATGTATTCATATTCTAAAAAAAAGAATGTAAAGCTTTACCTGCATGCAACTTTACTGTTCAAATGTGAATCTCTAAATGTATTTAGGAATTAACCTATAGTTTATTTTTTAAAAAAAGAATGTTTTCAGAAGGCATATATATGGAAAAGGCTTATAAAATCATCCTGCCAATTGTCTACTGAATTAAATTTGTGATTTGTTTGCCTCTTATGTATACTCACATACCTTCTGTATACATTAATAGACATTATACAATCATGTGAAAATGATTTATTGCTATATTTAATGTAACAGATTGAAAAAGCATTCAAAACTTCACAATGTGAACCATAAAGGAGAATTTCAAATAAAACACAACTCTAGTTCCAAATGAGCCAGTTCCTAGACCTTCTCACACCAAGCCCTGCAAGGGCATGCAGCACTTCTACACGGCTGCTCAGATCCTTCTTTAAGCTTTTAACCCCTGTTCAAATTATTTACTTAAAAAAAACAACAACAACCAGATTTGTTACTTAGGATTTATGTGACACCTTTGTAAAAGTTATTATTGCCGGACCCATCATTCTGTTTATCAAGTCTTCCGTAACATGAACACTACATATTTTAGGAATTTGAACTATAAATAAAATTAGAAAGTAAAACAATAATTGCATGTTTCAGGTCCCTGATTTCCTTGAAAACACACAGAAATGATTGATTCCATTTTCTTTCCACTGATTAAAGCTAAACTTAGCTCAGCTATTGTTATTGCTCAGAGAAAGACAGCCTGCCCTTTAGTGTTAGATCATTTGAAACTGCAAAACTGAAAAGTTGCAAATGACATTTCTCCTAACAGCTACAATGAAGTTCTTTGCCTATCACCCAAGGAAAGGCTTCTGTGTTTCAATCACACGAGACAGAGTTCAACTAGAAGTTGTTGAAAGAACTGACAAACTTCAAGCCCTGTGTTTGGGACACTTCACCAATAATAGTAATTCAAGAGAAAATACTTTTATCATAGCACAATGACCCACAATATGAAAGGGAGTTCTGCAAGGACCAAAGAGAAGGATTAAACAAATCCCATGCTCCACCTGAGCAGCGGGGCACACTCATACATACACAGCGCTGGTGGAGAAGGGGAAGGTGGACCCACCCAGCGGGAACTTTGACTTTCAGGAACACACAGAACGCAGGGCCAGGGGAACTTGCACACCCACAACGAGTGGGTGGTGGGGCTTTCGGTGTCAGAACAGCCCTGCGAAGCTAAATGGCATCTCATCTCCCTTTTGCTCCCCTTTTTGGGTGTCTGGCTTCTCTGGGTTAAACTAATGACCAAGGAATGGAAGGGGACAGTGCTTTCTAAGGGACAGGAAGGCTGCACTACCTGGCTTGGGAGATCCCCCACTCCATGCCAGCAAAGCAGACATGACTAGGCAAATGGGGCAGGGGTGGGTGCGTGGGGAGGACTGTAGCCTTGACCCTCTAGGCTCTCCATGCTTGAGCTGACCCCCCTCTTCTCTGCCCATGCTTGGACTCAGGTGTTAGAAAACTAAGACTGAAGGTAAACACTTATTATGAGGATGGGGGGATATGAATGTGATTTTCTAATTAAAGCCACACAATTAGGACCGGCAAGCTCAGACTGGTAGCATATAGATTGTGCGCCTTCCGAAAAACCTTAAGGGTGGAGGGAACAACAGCAACAATAACAACCCCTTCAGTTTACTGACCTGGACACCTGTCATCAGAAGAGTTCACTGACTGCTCTGATAATGTAGTATGTGAGTATGTGACTGCTAATGCTAAGACACTCTCCTCTTAAGACCTCAATCCTGTAGAAGTCAAATGCACAGGGCACACACCTCCCCCAGAAAGCAGCGTGCCAGTACATCTGTAACTCCCTGCTCACCTCGCCCACGTTCTAACAGTCAGCTGTTAGGCAGCCTTAGCGACTGTTCTTCTAGGAATATCTTGCACCTTCAAAGTGAATGCAACAAGCCAGGGCTCTTTGCGGGCTATGTTTTTCTACAAAAGCTGGTAGTTTTTCTGCATCCCCAGGGAAAGTCGGTTTCCCAGCCTCACATACTGACTTCAGGACTAATCATTTAAAGCAACAACTGTACTTGATCACTTTTACTCAGTATTCTTTTATTTAAAATATTTTTCTAGCAATCAATGCCAACTACTGGAGTTTTTCCTCAATGTTAAAATAATCTGCATTAATATACAAATCAGGTGCATTTGAACACAATCATTACAGGAAGACATGTAAACACCAATGGCCTCTCTTACATAAGAAACGGAGTCAGCAGGTCATCTACAAAAGCTTACCACACTTGGCTGCTGTTTTCCTGCACGAATGTGTTAAGAGTCTCTGGAATCTTTCGGGTCGCTTTTTAAGTCCATTTCTCACTTTTTTGCTGCTAATCAGTAGATTTTTAGGAAATTGTATACATCCTACCCTCGAGCAAATGAAGAGCACTAATTTGTGTTTAATGTTATAAGCTCAAGAAGAAAACTTGAGTTATGACCTTAACTTTCCTTTCTTAACTTATAAAAGTGCTCTGATATTATACAGACTATGTGATTAACCTTTTCTTTAACTTTCCTTCCCCAAAAGACATTTAGTCCAGAAATGCTGACATAAGATTTCCTATCAGAAGGTTATTTCCTGATAGGAATTCTTCAAGGATCCTTCAAACCCAGAGGCCTGGGGAAGTTAAGTAGCAATTTTAGGCAAAATACACTCACACCTGCAAACACTGAATTTGAGAAAGAGGAACAATTCTGGGCTCCCTTCCTTCTGCTCCCAGACCGTGTGGGAGGAGGTGCTCAGTGGTATCCTCACTAACACACTTCAGATGGGAAGCAGGTAGACAACATGAGTATATAGTCTGCAGTCCCACGGGCATCCCATGAGGTGCAAAGAGACTGCAAAGGCATGACCTTGATGCTGCCAAAACTGTGTAGGGCAGGTCTGCCCAGTGTGCCCCTCAGACAATCTCTTACCATGTCCCCAGGCTTGACAGAGACGGCCACCACCACTCCAGGCATCGGAGAGCGCAGGATGCTGGCTGTGTCTTCGTCCACTTTTGCGAGCATAAATTTGTTCAGTTCTGCTGCAAGTTTGGTTAAGATGTGCACCTTGTACTTGAAGAAGAAAAAAAAAAAAAAACCCAAAGAAGTTTAAATAACGAACTTTACCCAAAAGCACTCACTAAAAATCAGTTTTCAGTTTTTAAATTAAAATTACAGTATCCTTTAAGTCAAACATTGTACAATCCTTGTACATAACATTATTCACTTCTGGAATATACTGGGCCAATTGTTTAGGAAATTTCTTGAATGAACCATTGCAGTTATTAGTTGGTCCTATATAACAGGCATCGTGGATCCTCAAGAAAAAACTCTCAAAACTTTATAAGAAAAGAGTGAGGATTTTGTTTGAGAAAATGCTCAGATCAGAGGAAGTCAAATCCCATGAGCCAGGTTGGCCACGGGTAAAGGCAGTGATGCTGAGCAGGGACCAGGAGATGGCAGCAAACTGCTGCTGCACGCCTCCAGAGCAGCTGTGTGAGAGAGAGATAAACTGAGACAAAGGCTTCGGGGTTCATTTTGGGCAAAACAATCTTTAAATTTTAAATATTTTTCAGTAGCATAAAATGTTATATTTCTATAAAAATTCTTTTATCACATCATCTTTCCTGGTAAGACAAAATGGCTGGGAGAAAGATGGGATATAATGAGAGTATCTTCTGGGCTGAGATTTTTAAAGACACAGAAAACGATATGCACATGGCCTCTTCTGGAGGAGGCTTTCAAAGCTGGGAGGCCAGTGAGTCCAGTCAACCATGAGCCTCTAATAAAAGAGGATTCCCACTGGATAGGAAAAATCCTGGATCTTTGTGTGCATAAATATGAGTCACAACTCATTCTATCCAAACAGAAAATAAAATGTTTGGGGCCAGGAACTAGAGTCAGCATCAGATCCATCTCTTGGGGTAGAGCAGAGTAGCACCCACCGGGCAGCTGCATCTGATTGGAGGAAAGCTGCTGCAGCTCAGAACCTCCTGTGGGCATCCTGCTGGCAGGATGCAAAGACAGAGTCTAATTCACCCTTTGACTCTGCGCAGGGACAGCGGAAATCTCCAAGTGGGCTCTTTGCAGGACCTATTTAAAGCGGGTGGGGAGAGGCCCCAAGAAGAGCTTTGATGGCCTAGGTTCCAAGTAGATTTTCGACATGGTGACAGGCTGAATAATAACATCTTTTGCATGTTTCTTTACTCCTGAGTGTGTGTTTTGCAATCAAGACATACAAGCGTCTGCCAGTTTCTGAAGGATATGATCCTTAAGTGAAATTACAGTGCAAATAAAAGCTTTTTGCTCCTATTAAAATTCATCTGAGTCATAAGTGGCAAGGGAAAAGCAAGGAAAGTGCATGCTGCTGTCAGTCTGACAAACATTCTGGGCAGAGACTACTTATCACCCACGAATTGTACCTCCAAGTCCTTCATTAAATCTATGGGGGGGGGCATAATTGGGCCAAATTGCACAGTTTTCCTATCTGTGCTCTGTCTGCCTCAGAGAAGAAAATCCACCATCACTGGAGGTCTGAGAGTGACTGGAAAGCTCCCCGTCTGGACACATCACTCGGGCGTTACACTGCTTTGACTGCTTGGCATTCCACCTTGGGGTTTACTTTCCATTGTAGCATACAGATCTATTTTTTCCCTTGTTTTCTGAACAGTTCGACTTCACCATGTGAACTTTGAATTCAGGAAAAGTCTCTTTACACACTGAGGAGAATGTGACACTTCCACCACAGCAGAGACTTACGAACTAATGATCCCAGCTATCTCATGAGCCTAAATGTGAACGAAGGACCAAGACTGTCCATAGTACTAGTTCTCCTCTGAAATGGCCAGATCCCAACTGAAACTGGGTCCTTTGACTATTTTTATAATTTTCCTATCTTCTGAATTCCCTTCTCTGTAGGGCTCCTGCTTTGCTTGGAAAGAGATGTAAAAGAGCACAAACCCCAAAGCTTTAGATGCGGCCTTTGTTACTGATGAGATGTTCCTTTTTCCTTTTGTATTTGTTTATTGTTCTTAAATCTGTTTGAGGGATAAGTGACTTATTGTAATCACAAGTAAAAAAAATAACAAGGAGTCAATGCCTCAGGAGGGGCCCTGTTGCACATAGCTGGCTGAAAAGTGACCTTTCTGACTAGAAAAGAGGAGGTAGAGAGAACGTTCTCTTTGTAAGACTACCTTTGATGTTGTCCTGAGCCAGTCCATGTCAATGTCTCTGCACACAACAGGCCACCTTAAAACAGCCTCTCCTCAGCCCGGCAATAGTGCATGGGGCTGCATGCTCAAATGGGTAATGGGTCAAGTAGGTGCAGTGTATGGGCCCATCCAAGTGGGCATCTTGGTGACGACTATAAATGCTGCTTTCTGATGCCCCGGAAGAAAAGGCACTGAAGAATCTGTACTAGGGATATTAACTGGTTTCTCTGGATTCTTAGGGGATGCAGAGCAGTCTAACTGGCTGAGAGGTTCAGGAAAGCACTCCTCTAGCAACTGCAGGGTACAAGTCTGGTTTTACGATGGGCATTTAAGTATTCTCAGGAGTTGCCACAGGTCTCTAGAGAATTCATATTTAGAGACAGAGAGACAGTCTGAGACCAAGCAAAGCACACTGTTGAGATTCTCAAGGCTAGTTGCTGACAGGAAGGAAAGCCTGAATGTAGAAGATGGTAGGTCTCCTCTTCCTAGGTCAGAGGAAGGAGCTGGGGATTAGGTCTCAGGGAAGCTGAAGTGGTCAGCCCTGTACTCAGCAGTAGATGAACCTTCACTCGGCTGGCTTTAAGAAACAGTCTCGAAACCACTGTCACATTGACAGAAAGTTCAAGAACACCTTACCAGGTAAATTAGAGAACAGGTGTTACCTGGAACTATGGGCTTCTCAACCCACATGGACAAGAAGGGAAAGTATTATCTAAAAACCCAATTATGTAAAATCACCCCCAGTCAGGTCTCTAAGCAAATTAATTTTATGTTGTCTATAATGTGAAATCATGTCTAACAATAAATTTCTCCCAAAAGTTTAAAAGAAGGAAACAGAATCCCAGCAGACACGAAAGGCTCAAGCAGAATACCACAAGAGGCAGACAATTACAAGGAACATGACGGGATTGTTTTAAAAACTAACACTGCAGAACCCAGTGAAAAGAAAAGGCCAGCCCAGTGTGACCGTCAGAGGAGAAAGAGCCAGTGTGGGTTTTGGAGAGGGGTGTACTTGGCTAACCACAGCATCCTGCAAGTGGGCAGCCACCCATTGGGGAACATGCCCAAATCCAGTGACCTTGTGTACAAGTCCCCAAGCCCAGCACCTCCAGACAGAGCATTCTCTGTGAGAACAGCTCCAACCCGATGGGCACAGAGCAGACACCATGCTGGGCTGTGTCTGTCTAGACTGTGAGGCCTCCTTATGAAGTTTACAGTGTGTGTCTTCCTTTCCAAGGCCTCTAGATGTACCAGTGACTTCATGAGCCATTGCCACAGTGTGGGCATGATTTAAGCATCTTCAGGTCCTTTGCAAAGTTAAGTCCAGTCTGCTTTACATATTCTTTCAGTTGTGATTTCAGAGTCTGTGTGGTTCCTTTTAAAGGAGGGCCCAGTTCCAATGTCCCTTTCCAAATCATTGTTTTCAATGCCAATTAAGGTATGGCAGTGTGGTAGTGCACACCTTTAATCCCAGCACTCGAAAGGCAGATGGAGGCAGATCTCTGAGAGATCATGGCTAGCCTGCTGAGTTCCAAGAGGGGCTACAGGGAGACTTTGTCTCCAAAACCAAAGAACAAACAACAACAACCAAAACAAAACAAAAACACAACCCAAACTAAAACCAAACAAACAAACAGATATGTACAGTTGATCAATTACTAATTTTTTTCATGTCAATTGTTGGCCATCTCGGTCAACGTTAATTCAGGGGCCAAAATGCAGCTGTTCTCTAAGTGATTTGGGAAACTTTAAGTTATAGAGCATTGACCAAAACTGTCCATCCACCCTCTCACTGATGCGTTTCTTCAAAGGCTGTCTTTGTTCAAGGTTTTACAAGCTCTGGCTCCAAAGGTCTCCTCCCTTGAGCCCGTCTTCACCCCACAGTGTAGTGAGAGCTACCAATCTCAAGTGCCAACCTAAAGATGTCCTTGGTTTTTGTTTTGTTTTGTTTTGTTTTTTGTCTTTTCGAGACAGGGTCTCCCTGTAGTCCCAGCTGTCCTGGAATTCGCTCTGTAGACCAGGCTGGCCTTGAACTCACAAAGATCCGCCTGCCTCTGCCTCCCAAGTGCTAGGATTAAAGGTGTGCGCCACCACGCCAAGCAAGATGTCCTTTCTTAACAGAGCTGAAGGAAAACTTCTGTCACTGTTTTGAAAGTGACAAAATGAGGACTTACAAAAATGCATCTTTTCAAAACAGTTTATCAGAAAGGCAGAGAAATTGTTAATAATATAAATAAAAACACTCAGGTGGAATTAGAGCTGCGATTCACCAGAATGCTCCTTTCCCAGCTCTTTGTAAACTACACAGCTGACACTGGAGAAGAAGCAAGGCTCTAAGCCATAGACAGCACACAGTCCTCTTCTTGAACATAGTCCAGTATCTGATTTCTTAAGACAGAAATCTCTAAGAAACACACTAAAAACATACAGAATGAAAGACTTGTCCTTTTGAAGGTACAACCCACTAACAAAGGTGAAAGAAACAGGCAGTTAAAGCACCAAGCCAGCCAGGGCCAGGTTGGTTGGCCTGGGCTTAGTGCAGCTGCAGTGGTGGCCTGCCTGTTAGCATAATGCTGTGACAACTCCATCAGTGTGGTCTCAAGGTAGCTGTCAATCAGGATGCATCATTTAATCCAACAGCACTCGAAGGAGTTTCTCCTACAACCCACATGACAGCATATCTACAGCTCTATTTATATCAGCGCCCAGTTGTGTTTACAACGCTGCAGTAATTAGAAAAGATGCAACAGGCAGCAATATTATTGAGATTTCCATTTTGCAGTATTACCCTGTAAAGTGTGATCTTGCTTCACAGAGTCATGCTAAATGACAAAAGGCTATTTTCTTCAATCTCCCAGCCCCGACAGCACTTCATTTGCAGCTATCTATAATTAGATTAATGGTGTAGTGCAGTACAAAGCGGGCCCACTTCACATCAGATAGCATATGAATTAGGACAAACACTTATTTCAATTCCAGGCAGAGAAAGCAATGACTGGGGTATTTAGCATACCCTTTATGGTGGAATGAGATGTTAATTGTGTACCATTACCTCTAAACTGCTTGCTTGTTGTATAAATCACTGTTCTAATTGATGCAGAGATAGAAATGTAGCCACCGGCTAGGAAGCAAAGGAATGAGAGCTGAAGATGCAGGATAAGGGTTATCTAGGAAAACCATATGGAGCCGAGGCTCCTTTGAAACCTCTGCTACTACCCAGGAGCAGGGATTCTTCCAGTACAGCACAAGTCGGAGGAGGGAAAGGAAAATTTTCTTATTTTCCTTTTTACAAACACAAATTTCTTTTAACAGTTCTGTCAAATAACAGGTATGTTAAATTAATCTGAAAATGCATTTATAAGCACATGGAGTACGTAGTCTCAAATAGCTAAAACTCTTTATGTGGGCTGTGGCTTATGGGTTAATAAGTAACACCTGTAAATGCCCTGCCGCAGATGTTTCTGACTCTTCTGCAATGCAAAAGTCAAGTTTTATCAAGGCCTGAAGTTGTTCTTCCAGACTTTAGGGGAAAAAAATCCCACTTCTGCTAGTTTAGGTATGCCATAGACGAATTACATACAAGCATTGATTCAAGGTGCGAATCAAACAGAACATATTCATTTGCTACTGGTACAATGACTGGAACCCCAGAACCCTAAAATTGGACGCTCCAGCTTATAATTTCACATCATAGGAAGGAACTTCAAAGGAGAGTTTTTTTTTTTCCAGCTATTCTAAAACTAGCAAAATAAATAAATAAAATCACATAGTAATTTAATAGCTCTGTTCTTTTCTCTCCAAATGCTACTCTTCCTTCTTTACATGTCCTCTTCTCACTTAACAGCCCTTACTTGGGTAAAATGAGTGTCTAAAAGTACAAACACAACACCCGAACCTGAACAAAAGTCAAACTGTGAGTGAGCCACAGCCAAGAGTACCTTTGGGAAGTTCATAAACCAAGCATGTGCCCCGTGTGTGCTTTCACTTTTTTTAAACAGCAAGGCAACAGTAAGGTGCAAATTACTGCTGTGCACTTTTTCACAAATTCAGCTGCTTAATAATTAGCACTGTTATAACAAAATTTTACACAAAGAACAAATGCAGTGGATCAGCTAATAGTCCAAATTCCCAACTTCACAGTAACAGTTAATACATCCATCTCTCACAAGAGTACAATTCAGAAATACTGTGTATAGTTTAGCCTCGTAAAATACAAATATTCTATTCACTTGCAAGAAAAACAGTGTCCCAAAGAACTAGATATCTGGCTCAAGTTATCACAACTCAAACTTGGGGGGAAATGTCCAGAACATCTCTGCTAGAGACCACTGTCCTTACTTTTTACCTTAAAGTACCCCTTATATCTGCCTGCCGAACTAAGAACACCTCTGTTGTAAGTTCAATTTAGCTGAGCATAGTGGTGCAAGCCTTTATTGCCAGCACTCAGGAGACAGAGGCTGGTGGATCTCTGTGAGTTTAAGACCAGCCTGGTCTACATAGCGAGTTCCACGCCAGCTGGGGCTACATAGTGAGAGCCTATCTCAAAAATAAAACAAGGAAAATAAAAGAAAACATATCCAATAGTTTAAGGTCTGGTACATTATGATAACTACCAACAGTTGACAACTAAAACAACAAAACCACTACAAAGAAACATGAAATAAACCAAAAGTCATCAAATACGTCTGGAGATACAGCTTAGTGAGTAATACAGTGCTTGTCTGTCTATTATCTGGCATCCAGGCCCCTGGGTTTGATCTCAGGCACCATGGGAGGAGACAAAAGTATTAAAAGGTCAAGAAAACAGCAGGGCAAGGAAGCAGAGGCGGGGGTTTGCAAGTTCCAGGCCAGCCTGGGCTCCACAAAAAGTCTCAGGCCATCCTAGGCTACATAGAGACTATCTAAAAAAAGAAAGAAAAAGTCATCAAAGTAAGTCATACATACTCTCCTGAGAGGCCTTTCCCACAGGGCAGCTGACAATGTGAGAAGACTCCTCCAGGCAGCACTCAGCGCCTGCTCCCCCTTGTGTAGGCCATTTAAATGCCAGCATTACATTACAACCTAATGCTTGGGGGTCAGCAAAGCTGCTGTTAACAGGAGAAAATATGTGGTTTCTGATACTCAACATTTGATCCCTCTCCTGGAAAAATGCAGTTAACGCTGCTGGTAAATCACTCAGTTGCTTCCCTGCTCAGCGCCACGACACTGGTCCCATCCCAGCACTGTGTCAATCCCAGCACTGTGTCAATCCCAGCACTGTGTCATTCCCAGCACTGTGTCAATCCCAGCACTGTGTCACGCTAGAACTCATGGTTTTCAACAATCCCGAGTCTGTTTATATTCCAGATTTTGTTCTGCAACTTTGTTTCTGAATTCTAGTTTCTTTTGGTTTTTCTTGTTGCTGTTTTCTTTTGTTTGGTTGGTTTTGGTGTTGAGGACTGAATTCAGGGCATTGTTCATGCTAGGTGTATGCTTCTCCAGTGACCTAGACCCTCAGGCCTGTTATACCTTTTAGGCAACAAATGTGCCATAAGGACTCAGAAGAGCAGTGAACAATTACTTTTTTTTTTTTTTGAAAGAATTTCCCAAATATAGAGGGTGGAAGAAAGTTCAAAATTACATGTGACTCCTTTTTCAAAATTCTTCCTAAAAGAGGTAGGATTCCCTGGGGAAATGAACCTCTTCAAGGTGATATTATGAACTCAGGCTGGCGAGATGGCTCAGAGGGTGAAGGAGCTTGCCACCAAGACTGACGACCTGAGACCCACACAGTGGAAGGAGAGAACCAACTTCTAGAAGTTATCCTCTGTAGGCAAGAGAGGACACATGAGCATGTACGTGTACACACACACACACACACACACACACACACACACACACATGCAAACACAAATAAATAAATAAGTAAAATTTTAAAAAGAATTCTGAGGAATAGGTTTGGATGTATCTCTGGGACAAAAAGACAATCCTTTGAAAAGGCTAGTTGGAAAAATAAAATTAAAAAAAAATTTAAAAAAAAGGAAAAGGCTAGTTGGAAACTGTTCACCACACAGACCTCTAGTCTTTTTGTTTTGTTTTTGTAACCACAAGCTTCTATCCACTTCTACTGTCCTAAAATAAGCAACTTTTCCCTTTCAACAATAGTGCTGAAAATCAGACTGAAAACCAAACCTTAGCTGGGCGTGGTGGCGCATGCCTTTAATCCTAGCACTTGGTAGGCAGAGGCAGGTGGATCTCTTTGAGTTCAAGGCCAGCCTGGTCTACAGAGAAGAGTTCGAGGCCAGCTGGGGCTACAGGGAAACACTGTCTCAAAAAGACCAAAAAAAAAAAAAAAAAGAAAAGAAAAGCAAACCTTAGCAGCAGCAGCACCACTGCTGACAGCGCTTTGCTGCTGGGCTGCACTGGGCGTGTTCCTTGATTCCTTGGTTCCTTGCCAATGGAATCACTGTCCTTACAGGCAAACTGAAGAAGGAAAAGAGCTGCTGGCCAGGGAGCCAGGGCCTATTTCCAGTGTTCTAGGATCATGGGGAGGTCTCTCATGGGCAGAGGAACAGTGAGAAGTCTTTAGTGGGCTTCCAGGGGTGCCAGTCTGCCAGGGACAGAGACCTCCCTGACATGAGGTACTGGGGACCCCTGCACGCAGGTGCACGGAGGATAAAGGGGCCCAGCCTCCATCGGGCCAGGTGCCTACAGGCTGTCTAACAACTAGGTGCACAAGCCACAAAAGCAATTTGCTGAAATAAGTGGTACTTCCCCATCCACAAAAGCAAGTCCGCTTACAATGGACTATACAGAACTCACAAAGTAGAACATGTGCCTTCTGTTTGATCAGGAGTCTAAGTGACACATTATGACTATAATGAGTCATTTTTTTTCTTTTTACACAAGGAAAATATTATAGATCTTTGAAAGCCCTGTACTCAATTATGTAACAATACCAACATCTGTTAACAGTACAAGCTGTTTCCATTCTGTACCCTGAATTGTTTTATGTAATTACAAGTTTATAAGGTAGTTGGTAAACCAGTAAGAAGGTACCTTTTTAAAGCACTATGTAATTTGGGGTACAATGAAGTGTTCTCTTGAAAATCTATAATTAGGGCAGCATCAGCTTACAGAAAAGTACAGGAAATTTTATAACAACACAATTATGTAAATAGGCACATAGGTAGGGAAGCGTACCATTTTGCTATGGTCCCCACCCCTCTCTTTCCTTTCTCCTCCACTTCAATTCTCTGCTCATCTCAAGTGAAAGTACTCCTGTCACAGGGTAATGAAGAAACGAACCCTGGGGAAAACAGATGGGGCCTCCTCAATCCTTCATTCCTAAGTCAGAACACAGGAGGTTGAGAAGCATACCAACACCAGGCCTCTTCAGGAGCACTCAGGTCTGTCTGTAGATTGTTTAAATAATAAAATGTTTTCACTATTAGGAATTCACTGAAGAAACACAGAATCAAATACACCAAAATGTTGGTGTGTCGTGGGCAGAAATTAAGAAACTAGTATATATAAAAGCAAAGTTAACAAAGCTAGAGATGATTTTTTTTATTAATTTTTAATTTATTTCTGTATGTGTATGAATGTACCGTCTGCATGCAAGTTTGTGCACCCGTGTCGTGCAATGCCGCGGAGGTCAGAAGAGGGTCTCGGATTCCCCTGGAACTGGAGTTCTCCTGGAATTGGAGTTTCAGACGGTTATGATACTATGTGGACTGTTGGTCCTGAAATCGAATCAGACAGTAACCCAACAAGCCTTCACACCATGTTCCAAAGCAGCAGGAATGACCTCTGTCAGGTGCTTAGTGCCTCTACAGTTTGTAACGTGACACATCTTACAAGCTCAGGGTGGGCTTGATGGGATGTTGGCATCCTGCACAACGCATATTATACACATACAAAGCCTTATGGTTAATTTGGGAAAAGGAGATGTGGTACCCATATTGCAAAGAGCAAGTGAAGTCTGTATCTTTAGAAGCCAACCAGACTGAACTGGACAGCCCCAAAAGATGTTACCTTTTGCTGGGTGTGGCGGCACACAGCTGTGATCCCAGCAGTGGGGAGGTAGAGGCAGGAGCATGAGGAGTTCAAAGCTAGTCTTGGCTACGTAAGACTCTGTCTAAAAATGAAAATAAATTTTTAGAAAATGTGAACTTTGGGGCTGGAGTAAAGCGCCTATGCTGCTCCTGCAAAAGACCTAACTGCAGGGCCCAACACCCATGTTGGGCAGCTCACAGCCACCTGTAACTCCAGCTCCAAGGGATCTAACCCCCTCTGGCTTTTGTGGACACTCCCACGTAGCTGTATATAACCACACGCATATATAATAATTAAAAATAATAAAAGTAAATATTTTCTAAAGATTTTATTCAGTGCTTTGCCTGCATGTATGTCAGGGCAACACATGCAAGCAATGCTTGCAGAGGCCACTGTAACTGGAGTTACAGTTCTGGACTGTTGCTGGCTGCCGTGTGAGTGTGGAAACTGAACCAGGGTCCTCTGGAAGCGCAGAGCCTTTGACTGCTGAGCCATCTCTCCAGCCCCCACAAAATAAATTTTAAAATATTTTAATCTTTTGATGAAGTAACCTAATTTCCCAGACAAAAACTTATTTCTTTTTTTAAAATTTTGTTTATTTTTTATGTGTGTATGAATGTACTGTCTGCATGTAAGTTTGTGCACCCGTGTCATGCAATGCCACGGAGGTCAGAAGAGAGCGTCGGATTCCCCTGGAACTGGAGTTCTCCTGGAATTGGAGTTACAGACTATTCTCATCCACCATGTGGGTGCTGGGGATCGAACCCGGGTCCTCTGTAAGAGCAGTCGGTGCTCTTAACTGCTAGGCTATCTCTCCAGCCCCCCAAAACTTATCTCTTACATCAAGATTACCCACATATTTTTAAAGACTTGTTTATTTTTATTTATGTGTATATGACACATGTACCTACAGAGCTCATGGTGGGTTCGGATCCCCTGCAGCTGGAGGAACAGGTGCTTGTGAGCCACCTGGTGCGGGTGCTAGGATGTGAACTCCTATACTCTATGAGAGCACCAAACACTCTTAACCACTGAGCCATCTCTCCTGCCCCCAAATAATCCATATGGTATCAGGGATTAAATTTATAAGGATTTCTAAAGCACCCAGCAAGTGCCTGACCACAATACTCACCAAGAATTATTAATTCTGGTCTCCTGTACCACAGATGGCAGGACCACATAGATATCTGTGAGCAAAAATGACTAAATTCTTCAAACACTACATATAAATTCTGAAAAGGGGCCCAGGCAGGTAGCTCTGTGTTGTGGGGCTCTATGTTGGCTTAAACCCTTAAACAGGCACATGGTGAGTTAGACAGTTTGAGTAATCCATTAACTTAAAAGTCATCTGGGCATTATGAGAGTACAAAATAAACAAAAAAAATGGGACTAGAGAGATGGCTGTTCTTACAGAAGATCTGGGATCAGTTCCCAGCACCCACATGGCAGCTAACAACCATCTGTAACTCTAGTTCCAGGAGATCTGATGCCCTCTTCTGTCCTCTGCATGACACAGGTGTATTTATACACATGTAGGCATAGCACTCATACACATAAAATAAAAATAAATTTTTGGAGGGTATTTTTGGAACAGGGTCTCCCTTTAGTCCCAGCTGTCCTGGAGCTCGCTCTGTAGACCAGGCTGGCCTTGAACTCATAGAGATCCACCTGCCTCTGCCTCCCAAGTGCTGGGATTAAAGGCATGTGCCACCATGCCCAGCTAATAAAAATAAAATTTAAAAATATTAAAAAAATAGCTTTTGGCCTCAAACACCATAATCTGGCCAGACAGAAAAGACATTGCAGAATGCCACACCATAATCTGGCCAGACAGAAAAGACATTGCAGAATGCCACAACATAAATAGCACAAAAATTGCTGAGAATGTGATGAACAGGAAGCAGGCTTCTCCTGTCAGCAACTTGTGCAACTTTCAGGTTGGAAGGCCATGGAAAAGATGACTTAGCATCAAGGAAAAACTACTAAGCTTTGATTTCCACCTCCATAACTTAGAAGCTTGAAAGTGTTAAGCTCTGTGTATCTTGGGGTCTTGACTTGACTGTGGATCTTCATAGTGCCTAACTCACAAGGTTGTCCAGAGGACCAAAAGAATTCTCAGAACACAGAATTGGCATCTATGGATTTAACATCCATATGTATGTGGTGACTATTTTTATTACATGTATTCCAGATGGAAATGTGGATACAGGACTAATTAAGACAGAAAGAACTCTGGGTAAATTAGTTCTTCTGTATGTGCTCATATTTTTTAAAAGATTTATTTTTATTTTTAATTGTGTCTCTCTGTCAGTGTGCAGGTATATGCACATGGGTACCAGTGCCTGCAGAGGTCCAGGCATCAGATCCCTTGGAGCTGGAACTATAGGGGGTTGTAAGCTGCCTAACAAGGGAGTTGGGAACAGAACAGTTGTGAAAGAACCTATGTATGTCCTTTATAGAAGCAGCCAGTGTTCTTAACCTCTGAACCATCTCTCCAGTCCCACACAAACTAATCTTAAGGAGAGGAAATCCTCAGGTCCTCGTGTTGGACCAACTTCCAACCTCTATAATCCAGAACTACACAACAAGAAGCACCACCTGGCCCTGTCCACATGTAACCCTGACCAGCTCCCCAGTAACGGTGAGGTCCATTTTAGGTCCACTGTAAGGCCTGGGCCTACTTTGCCTACTTCGACCACTCTCCAAAGCTGCCCTAAAAATCCCAGGCATCCTTGGGCTGGAGAGATGGCCTAGCGGTTAAGAGCACCAACTGCTCTTGCAGAGGACCCAGGTTCGATTCCCAGCACCCGCATGGTTGCTGAGAACAGTCTGTAACTCCAATTCCAGGAGAACTCCAGTTCCAGGGGAATCCGACGCCCTCTTCTGACCTCCGCGGCAATGCACAACACAGGTGCACAAACTTACATGCAGACAGTACATTCATACACATAAATAAATAAATAAAATTTAAAAAAAAATCCATGCATCCAGGCATCTGCTCTACCTTCCTCATCTTGTCTCTGTCTTCCTTTTCCTTCCCTCCCTTCCCTCTTTTTATTTAATTTATTTATATTTTTAGACAGAGACTCTCCCACTCTAGAGACCAGGCTGGTCTCAGATTTGAAGGGATCTTACCTGGCCTCAGGAGTGCTGGTTTCCAGGCATGGTCCACCACACCTGCTTCCCCTTCTTTTCTGAGCTGTGTTTTCTTTTGTGTTAATTGTCCCCAACAGTCTGACTTCTTATGTACATATAACAAATAAGTCTGTCTGACTACGATAACACCATCAGAATTTTACTTAATTTTCTACCCTTTACTCGCTAAAGAATGCATGTATATCTCCGAGCCTAATGCTAATACCAACCAACAAAAACTCTTACATAACTGTAAATTATTACCACTTAGTCACTTCCACAGTCTAAGAGGGCCCCAAATGCCCAAAGTTAACTGCCACAAACTTTAGTCATAGAAAATAGGATCCTTCCCCTCTGGACTCATCTGTAAGTAAGTACTAGCTGTCCAGTTAAATCCCATTAAAGCTAAATAAGGCTTGTGAGGAGCCACACAGGAAGGCTACCAGCCATGCCCCTCACATCAATAATCCCAACCCAGGATTGCTCAACAGCCACCATTCTGCTGCCCTGCCACCTTTTCTTCTGGGTTGAAAGCACATGGTGGGCAGAGCCTGGGCATGTGGGAGAGGACATGTCTTCCTGCTGTGGCATCTGTCCAGTCTGAATGGACCAGTCTCAGCTGGATAGAGCCTCTCTTGTCTAGTTCACAAGAAAGTGATAGGTAAATAATACAATGAATTTACAATCCAAAAGGTATTTGTACATGCAACCAGCACATCTACTCGTCCTAGTATGGAAGCATAAGTGACAGTCAAACTGACAAGTTGATCAACAAATAAACAGCAGAAGAAGTATCACTTGGCCCGAAGTGCTCTCTACTGAGCTAGTAGCATAGCCTGAACTTCTCATAGGAGGGACATCAGATATTCTCGGAGGGCTTGTTAAACAGGAGCTGCTGTCCCCTCCAGAGCTTCCCATTCAGGCTTAGGCCTGGTCTGTAGTTTTAACAAGCTCCCAAGGGCTATGGGGCTGCGGGTCTGGCACCAGTCTGAGTGGACATGGACATCCCCACTTTTAACATATCCTTCCCAAGGGGAAGCTAGCTCTCATCCACTCAGCTTCAAGTATACTCACTGTCAAAACTGCTTCTGTGACTCTTGTTTTTGGCTGAAAAATCTATGTGGCACATTCCTCAACACAATGATCATGGACCAATAGGAGAAGTTGGAAGTACAAGTTTGGTCGGCGCTGTGACTCTCATTCTATGGCCGACAGTCTGTCCCTTTATTCACTCGTTCTCTCTCCTCTCCTCCCCCCTGTTCTCTCTCTCCCACCCTATTCCTCCCTCCCTCTTTTATTTAGAGAGTGTGTGTGCAACCTTCCTCCTCCCCCCTCTTTTAGTGTGTGTGTGTGTGTGTGTGTGTGTGTGTGTGTGTGCACGTGCTCATGGTCTTGCTATATTGTAGCTCTGACTGGTCTGTATTTCATTATGTAGCTCAGGCTGGCCTCAAACTCATGGCAATCCTCCTGCTTCAGCTTCCCAAGTACTGGGATTACAGGTTTGAGACACCATCCCCATCTTATTATTTCATTTTCTAAGCTTCAGTTCCCTCAGCTGGTAAATGAATGAAGAATGTTGCTTATCCTATAAGACGTTAAAAAATCCCTGAAATTAAAAAAAAAAAAATCCCTGTAATTTATAACAAGGCCCAACTATTTTGTATGATTTGAGTCAAGGGCTAAGAGTTTACTTGGATGGGGGAATGTGCATCTAGCATGGGCAAGGCTCTGAGTGTGAATCTTAGCAACAAGAAGTGAAAGGATTTGAGTGAAGTGAAATCATAAAGTGTTTGGCACAATGTCCAGCACACATGTACTTGGTCAGTACTGAGCTGGGTCCACCCAAATTCATGGTAGAGCTACCGTTTGGATTTTTTTTTTTTTTTTTTGAGACAGGATCTTGCTATGTAATGAAGGCTAGCCTTGAACTCCATCCTTCTGCTTCAACCTCCTAGATTATATACATGGCTATTAATTAATGTTTAATAAAATCATAAGGTTTGGGGCCCTCCCTCTATAAGACTTCTGTGCATATAAGAACACCAGAGTACATATACACGTGGCAACACAAACTGGTCTTCTACAAACCTAAGAGGGGCTCAGGGAGAAACCAATATAGAGAACAGCTTGATCTTGAATTTCTAGCCTTCAGGACTATGAGAAAATAAGATTCTAAACCACAGAGTCTGTGGCATTCTGTCACAGCAGCCCAAGATTCAGCCCACCCTAAACCAGACTGACAAATGGGACATCCTTGTCAAATTTTTGATCTATATTCAGACTAGCTTTTTATTATAGTTTTTGTTTGAGGGTTTTTTGGTTCTTGTTTTGCTTTTAGCACTATAGGTTAAACCTTGGGCCTTGCTGATGCTAGATAAATGCTCTACCACTAAGCTATATTGCAAGCTCTTTTTTTATGGGTATGACTGTACTGTCTGCATGTAGGTTGGTGCACCCATGTCATCCAATGCCGCAGAGGTCAGAAGAGGGCATCGGATGGATTCCCCTGGAACTGGAGTTAAAGACAGTTCTTAGCCACCACGTGGGTGCTGGGATGGAACCCAGGTCCCCTGCAAGAGCAGTCGGTGCTCTTTTTTTTGGGGGGGGGGTCTTTTCAACACAGGGTCTCCCTGTAGCCCCAGCTGATCCATCTCTCCAGCCCCGAAACAGGAACTTATTAAGTTACCTGTTGGGCCCTAGAGAATGTGGCCTACTGTAACCCCCTGAGCCTGACTAGAGTTTAGTGACCTGTCTCTGGCCAGTCACTTCCGCATAGGAGTGATTCAGCATAGCCCGACCTGAAAACGCCTACAACCGATGTGACGAGTTACTATTGGCCCAAAGCTATCCCCCCACTCTACGTGTTTCCTCTCCCGCCTTCCTTTCTCCACCCCTCCCACCAAGCATATATAAGCTGCTGCTTGACGCAATAAAGTTGAGTTCTTGCTTTGATGAGACTCCCAACCCCCACCCCCACCCCCGTGTGGTTCTTTTCAGGTCGTCGACACTCACCATCCGGCTCAGCCCCGGAGGAGAGACAGGCCGGCCTGCCTGGCTTCACCTTGCTCAGGTGAGGATTCAAAGCTCTGAGAGTGCTTGGTGTCTACAGTTACTATCTCATTAATGTTTCTGTGACCTCAAATGTTGCTGTCCCTGAGTCAGACACATCTAGTTAAAAGAATGAGATTAGAGCAGAAAACCTGTGAATAGCCTAGAGCCCCTTAATCTGGAAGTAGCCTGCGCGGCAAGAGCACAGTGCAAAGAGAATTCTGGAAGCCAGGTTCTCTGAATGCTTACAGATTACAAATGAACTGCACCCGGCCAGAACGACTGCAGACATGGGAACTGGGGGACTGTTCCTTTGATCTGTTGGTTTATTAAAAACTAGGAGGAAGGTAAAAGTCCTTGAAAAGTCAGCAAGGTAGCTTCAAATGGAATGCACGTAATTACACAAACTTATTCGGTATAAATCCCTTCAAAAGGAACTTTAAAATTAACTAATTATAAGTATATCCCAAAGGAGAATTTGGTCTCAGCAGGTGATAACAAAATGTGAAGACTAGATCACATTACCCTTGGACTGCAGTCTCCAAGAGGAAATTCCAACCTGAGAGAGTCTAACTTTCCACCCACTATAATCTGACTATAATATGGAGAGACTGCTAACTCCATCTACTTCAGAACTAATCACCTGGGTCTGAAAGGAGGACTGAGAGAAAGTGAGTTGAACTAGACTATTCCACTTCTTCCTGGATAAAGGGACTTCTGTGCCTGGTTTCTTACTTCAGTTGAATTCAGGGGTAGAATAAGATTCTAAGAGCAGATTCCAGATATTGCCTGTCTTATTAGGAGAGTGAGAGAAAACACTGGAGAATCTGCCATTTGTCTTCGCAAAGTGGAAGAAGAAAGAGTTGATCAAACTGACCTTCCAAAGTCTGTATCGGAGACTTAGTTAAGGGACAATAAATTCCTGGCCCCCATGGAAAAGTCTCAAGCCACACAAATCAAAAAACACAGAGTCATTTTCCTTTACTTCCTTTGTGCTGCTCATAAAACTATCTTCTATCAAAACTATTGTCCCCTTCCTAATGCTGGGAACCTCTACCACCTAGATATCAAATCCCCAACCCTAAAAACCTCCTTTTTTTTTTTTTTTTGGTCTTTTTGAGACAGGGTCTCCCTGTAGCCCCAGCTAGCCTGGAACTTGCTCTGTGGACCAGGCTGGCCTTGAACTCACAAAGATCCGCCTGCCTCTGCCTCCCAAGTGCTAGGATTAAAGGTGTGCGCCACCACGCCTGGGGAAAAACCACCTTTTTTAAGGGAAGTGTATTTAAGACTTGCTTACATTAGGAAGTATGGCAAAGTCCACTATGTTTTCATCTTGCTTTTGTCACTGGACATAACAGGACAAATGTGTTTCCTTGTGAAGTGTGGCCACAGTGTGCCTCAGCCACATTGGAACAATGGAAAATGCATGCTTTTTAGCATGAAGAGGACGGGATGAAAGCCTAGCGCTAGCTTGACTAAAACTACATTAAAGCCTGACTTCAGGCATCCAACAGGCTGCCCTATTACCCTGTCAAATACTGAGGTCCACGAGTACTCGAAAGGCAAGGGTGAAGTCACATGACCCAGAAAGAGAGAGGCCTGGACCAGAAATAAGGAATTCCAAGGACTGTTCTGCCAATCAATCAGTATCAGCACCATAGTTCACTCCTCTCTCTCTCTCTCTCTCTCTCTCTCTCTCTCTCTCTCTCTCTCTCTCTCTCTCACACATACACACACACTCACTCAGACAAACACAAGCAGATAAGCCATTCCTCTCCGCTAAACACCTGAACAGCTCTCTCCCAGCATTTCATTAGCCATGTGCACACAGATGCCAACAACAGAGAAATCTTTCCTTAGCCTCTCTGGGGAAGAGCACAGGCTGCTGACGCTCACACTTGGTGCCTCAATCGAGCTAAGCAATATCCTGTGCACTGAATGCACATCTGTAATTTTCTGACTTGGTGAAAAGCCTCCAAATATCGCCATAGTCTGCTCACAGCTTTAGACAAGGACATGAACTGACATCAGCGGCGCGGCCTGTATTGCTAATGGAAGTCTCCTCTGTAGACACTGACAAGATCTCCACCACAGACTGAGTCCATGCCTTGTTAAAAGGTTTCAAGCAGGCATGTGGGCAGACAGATACCTTTTTATACACTGTAAGGAAGTATGCTACATTACAGAGAAAAATCGTCAACTACTCCCGCCCCCAAGTGTCACTCTAAACAACTCAGCAGAGAGGAGTTAATTTGAAGCATAAAGAATATGATTGTCCATATTGGGAGACTATTTGGCCATACAAATAAAAGTCGCTCTGCTGATGCATGTGGCATGAACCTCTTGTTATTCTATATGAAAGAAGCCAGACAGAAAAGTCACAGAGGACAGAATCGAATGTACATGAAGCATCTAGAACAGGAAGTCCAGAACTGGGGTGGCAGTAGGGTAAATGGATGTGGAGATGAGGGCAGCATGTTATGAATAGATTAAATTCCATAGGCCAGTCCACCCCCTCCCCCATTAGACAGCAATAACCTCTGTTAGGGAAGGGATCCCATGTCTAGTTCATAAAGCATATGTGATATTTTTTAATGAAAACAGAAAAATCTGTAACTTTTTCTTTTCCAACCTGTGTATGTGTACCTCAGAAAGAAGAGGAAGAAGACAGTTGTAAAGACTTCACTCCTGGGGGCTGGAGGGATGGCCTAGTGGTTAAGAGCGCCGACTGCTCTTGCAGAGGACCAGGGTTCGATCCCTAGCACCCACATGGCGGCTGAGAATCATCTGAAACTCCAATTCCAGGAGAATTCCAGTTCCAGGGGAATCCGACACCCTCTTCTGACCTCCGCGGCATTGCACGACATAGGTGCACAAACCTGCATGCAGACAGTACATTCATATACATAAAATAAATAAATCAAATTAAAAAAAAAAAAAAGACTTCACTCCTGAAGAACCCAGAACTAAAATGAAGCACGTCTGTATCTGGTAGCTCCTCTTACTGAGAAACTTACCAGGTCTTTGGAGTCCTTGCTGAATTCTTTTGAAAATGTATTTTTGTTTCAACATCACTGAAATTTAGACACAGACTCTGCAAGATGTCTTGCTTACAGCTACCTGGCAAGGATGAGCTCACAGACAGGAGAGTGGAGGAAGTGGCTTGGCATGAATTTAGAGGGAAGGTGTGTGGAGAGCAAAGGGGTGTCTAGACAGGGAACTGGGGAGGTCCTGGAGCAAAACCTCCATCTGTGACGGGGCCGTGCTGAGTCAGAGCCTGTCCCACTAAGACAGAAACTTAAATTGCTAGATCAAAGAGGGTAGCTGACATCGCCACTCTGTTGCATGAATTATACTTTCTCAAGACAAAGAACTATGGGCTTCTTGGATATATATATATATATATATATATATATATATGAGAATTAGAAATTATTATAAAGTCCTGGAAATAATTTAATGAAAAGGAAGACCCTGTTTGACACACTTACATTCATGTTCTCAAGGCCGAGCCATTTATATGTCTTCAATGAATTTGCTTTACTTTAAGATATGTGGTTGAATATCCCATAGAGATAACTGTAATATTATAAATGGGTACCATATAACACATGAAATTACATAGTATGCAGTCCCTACCTCACACAGTACTTTGCTCTATAATAAGTCAGTTAGCAATATTCAGTTAATATACTTCCATGCCATGTCTTGATATTTTCAGGAAGCAAGTCTTTACAGGACTGTTTCATTGATGTGATTACATGTTGATAGGCATNTTGCTACTCTATCCCTAAGCCAGTGTCCATCTCTTCCTCCCTTGCATTTGCTACTCTATCCCTAAGCCAGTGTCCATCTCTTCCTCCCTCACACTTGCTACTCTATCCCTAAGCCAGTGTCCATCTCTTCCTCCCTCGCATTTGCTACTCTATCCCTAAGCCAGTGTCCATCTCTTCCTCCCTTGCATTTGCTACTCTATACCTAAGCCAGTGTCCATCTCTTCCTCCCTTGCATTTGCTACTCTATCCCTAAGCCAGTGTCCATCTCTTCCTCCCTCGCATTTGCTACTCTATCCCTAAGCCAGTGTCCATCTCTTCTTCCCTTCCGTTTTTGCTGCCGTGTTGTGCGGGTTACATGGGGACTCTTACCTGTGAGCTACAACCCCAGCTCCATTGACTCAAAAAGTAAATGAGAAGTAACTTAGGTTTTTGCAAAGATGATCCTTACATTCTCTGAGAAGAAAGCTAGTTTTTCAGTGTAATAAAGCTAAACATCTTGATGATATAACTTTTCTCACTGTCAGTTACAGTGATTCTTTTCTACCAAATCCTCCACTTCTTTGCTATCTGGGGTCTGTAGGGGCACAAGAACTATAGAATCTAGAGATAAAGGAGCCCAAGAGGTCTGGCAAGGAAGAGCACGGCTCTGCTCCAGCCCTCTAAGGACAAGCACTCTCACACCACTACCTGGGAGTTCAGAAGGCCCGAGAACCAAGTTGTCAGCCGCAATCGTCTCTCCAGCACACCGGGCAGTTTCATGCCCTGCCGTTGCGTTCCTGGTTTTGCATCCTAGGGTTTCCCCACTTTCTTTTTCCTGGCTGATTTAAATCACTCCTCTAGTCAGAGTCATCAACTCTACAAGTTTCCCCTGAACTCTTGACAGAACTATCTCCACTTCCTAGCTCTGTTTATCCTCTAGTCTCCATATGACTTTGAGCTGGATGTGGAAGTGCATGTCTATAAACCCAGTGCTCATGAGGCAGAGGCAGGGGGACCAGAAGTTCAAGGCTAGCCTTAATATATAGCAAGTTCAAGGCTAGCCTGGGCTTTGTGAGCCGATCTGAAAGAACTCAAACCAAAACTACACAAAAACCATATTACATTGACATTATCAGCTCACATATCTATTTCCTTCTCCATAAAATGAGAAAAGAAGCAACTTTAAGCACAGAAACCTGACAAACACAAACTAAGGTGGTCAAAGCACTGTCCCCGGGAATGGAGCAAAGAGGGACATGTGCCTCTCAGTGGGACCCAGCTGAGCACACACCTTTATTTCAGCTGCATTCCTAAAACATACAGCCACCTGACTTCGAAGAAACCCCAGGTAAGGGGCTTCTGATAAAAATGTCGGTTTAAAGGTTCTGATAAAAACGGTAATGCACCTTAGTTAGTTGGAAATATAAATTGCTGTCATCCACATTTGTTTTACTTAAAATCTGTATAACAATAACCTTGGGATTGGCACATACAAATGTTCTCTATAATTTTTCTGTTGTACAGTATCATCTTGTAGCATTCTCTTTTACCTGTAGGATGACTTAACTTAAGAAATTAAGTTTGCTTCCCAAGTTAACGACATATGGTCACCCAAAATAGCTTGGGTAAATTTGATGAAATCTGCACCTTGATTCCTGCCTATAGGTACGTGTACTACAAATGCCTTTTTGAGACTCATGGGTCAAAAAACAAAAACCTAAAATAAAAAGGGGGGATACAGATATATATGAAAACTTTTTGTCAAAAACTTTGCAACTCAAATCTTAAAACTAACTATGGGAAAAGATTTGTAGGTTCCCACAGGTCAAAATGTCACCAACTTAACAGCTGAGAAAGAAAAGACACAGCTTTGCATTGTGTAGAATGTACCAGGAAGTGCCAGCAGATAGGTTGGCCCATCTGAACATTGAAAGGAAGAAAAGCATCAGACTGCTACAGGCGTCAAACCCCTTTGTGGATCCTACTTGTAACAACTATTTATAATGAGTCCTAATGAAACTTACCTTCTAGGTGCCGCAAAGTTTTAATAAGAGATTTTCTTACCTCTCCTTCATAGAACAAGGAGGAATATGATGATGATGTCATTCTCTAACTGTAAATTGGAGCCAACTGTTATAGAGGTTATCTCTTATAAACCGGTAAAACTACCTTCTTTAATTGACTAATAGACATAGGAACTGTGAAAAGGATTATTCTCTATTCAGAACCAAATATAATACTAAGGTCTCCTTAAGCTATGCATTTAAGCAAAATATATTAACACAGGAGAGCTCTGATATCAGCAATGGATTTTCTACCAAGGAGATGTTGGCCAGGGAAGCCAAGCCCCCCCCCCCAAAAAGGTAAAGGCTTCTTGCCTGTAAACTGGGATACCTGCAAGAAGAGAGGAGAGAGATAAGGCCCTGCTGTCGAAGACCTGATGTAAGCATGGGAAAGATGTATTGAGACTGCACTTGCAAGTGTAAGATTGGTCTCTGGAATACCAGAGAGTGTTACCAAAGGCCACTAAACCAATAAAGCAAATATAGGTCTCCTTAAGTCAAGCAAGACTCCTCCATCAGCACCAGCTGCACCTCACCTGCCTGGAAATACTGTGCAGCAGTGGCAGCCATATGCCTGTATATCCCAAATCTAATTGGCTAGTAGCTCTCTCCTTGGAGGAATAACCCATGGCTGATCCCACAAGCTTACAGCCTCTAGTGGTTAGGAGATGTTATAAGCCACAGTAAGACCCTGTCACATTTTACAGGAAAAAATGTAATTCATAGATTAACATACCATCCAAATATCTGTGTCTATACCAAAGTAACCTACCATAACAATTAGTACTGTTTAAATACCTATATATCTAAATGTCTGTGCTTCATTAGTAGGACTGAAAGGTTATTCCTGGACAAACTGTCAGCCCATGAAAGGAAACAGCCAGAATTGACCAGAGTCCAAAATGACAGCTCCAGAGAAAGTAGACTGTTTTGCTTCTCGTCCACCTGTGCCCCTTTTCTAAGCCTAGGGAACAATCTGTGGAAGAGGGGGCATGGTAGAATGTAAGGGCTGTGATTGGGGTGAATGGTGAAACTACAGCAATATAGACTAGACACTTATTTGATCAACTTGATTGAACATACAAGCCCCCCAGCTGGATGGTGGGACCCTTGGGCTGTGTGGGTTTGGGCACAACTACTTGCAAATTGGTTTTACATGAAGGATGCTTGTACTCATAAATTATTACTTATTGTTAAAAAGAAAATATTTTTAAATAAAAATAAAATACGAAAAAAAAAAGGGCAGATCCACGAAGGTCTGAGGAGCTGTTCTGCTCTGGGTGGACAGAGAGCAAAAGGAAATGAAAACTGAAAGCAGTGAGTGACATCTAGTGCAGTGGGTGACATGGAATGCAGTAGTGACATCTAGTGCAGTAGGCCTGAAAGCAATGGATGACATCTAGTGCAGTGGGTGACTCTGAATGTAGTGGGTGACTCCAGAACACTGGAACAGAAAAGGTGTTTGTTTCTTTGAGTGTAAGTCAGTATATTCTTTTTAATTTTTTTTTGAGACAGGGTTTCATTATGTATTCCTGGCTAGCCTGGAACGTGTTATGTAGAGCAGTCTGGTCTCAGATTCGCAGAGATCCATCTGCCTTTGCCTCCTGAGTGCTGGGATTAAAGGTGTGTACCACCATGCTCAGCTTAAGTCAGTGTTTTGTTTTCTTGTGTTTTTGGTCTTTTTGACACAGGGTCTTCCTGTAGCCCAGCTGGCTTGAAATGAACTATGTAGACTAGGCTGGCCTTGAACACACAGAGATCCACCTGCCTCTGCCTCCTGAGTGCTGGGCTTAAAGGCATGTAACCCACCACGCCTGGCCTAAGTCAGGATTTTTATAGTAGGAAAACTGGCAAGGCTGGAAAAGTTTGCGATTTAGACAACTGTACCTAATGATACTATTAGTTTCCTGCTATGGAAAACTGTACAGTCCTGCTGTTATAGAAGGCAACTGTGTCTTGTCCTGAAGAAAAACACATGTATTATTAGCAACTTGTGAATGGTGCAGAGGAAAGCCGGGTGGGAAAGCTGGGTGGGTGGGAAAGCTGGGTGGGTGGGTGGGTGGGTGGGTGGATGGATGGACGGATGGATGAATTGATGTACGGGTAGCAGACAGACAGACAGACAGACAGGAAAAGAGAACACACTAGAGTGACCACAGCATAGTGTTTGGGTGTTGGGTCTACGTAAAATGATATGCACAGTGTTTAATTTGTGTCTGTGACTTTTCTAGTAAGTCTGATGTTATTTCAAAATAAGTTTAAGAATTAAAACTAAAACGTAAAAACCTAGAAGTTTTCCTTTTGGATGAGAAAACCAAGTGTGAGATGAAGAAGGTATGTGCTCTGTTCAGGGTGAGAGGACATCTGCAGTAATTACTTTTAAAGTGAAATCAGTGGTTACAGGGAGTGCTAATTGGAAGTTGGCACGGCTCCAGGTCGCTGACACTGTCTCCCAAATTAACCCAACAAACTGGACAGCAGAGCCAGAGCAGTAAAACGTCTTTGGCTATTGTGTGCTCATGAATGCGAAGCAAGAACATTCAGATAATGTTGAGCTATCCACCTGCTTCACAAATAAAAGACACTTCTCACAGGCTTTCCACATGGAAGCCCCCATCTCTGCCTTAAATACCTACAAGTTAACGAGAATGACAGGGGCCCCACATGGTGCTGGCCTTCAGCTTGTAGTCAGCCCAATGACACACTGCCACAGTAGGCTATCTCTGCGGTACTGGCCTTTCCTATGAGAACGATCCAATAGAACCAGCTGTAGAAGTGGCATGACAAACAGCCCAGGCTGGCCTCTTAACACTGGTACTGTCTGTTTCTGCTTCCTGACTGCTGAGATTACAGGTGTGTGTCACCGTGCTGGCTACCGGACTGCATTAGAGTGTGTGTTGTGTTGAGCTGTGTTTGTCTGAGTGTTTGCACATATATAGGCACACATACATATGTGTGCGTGTGCGTGTGCATGTGGAGGCCTGAAGTTCACACAGGGTCTCTCCATGATTTCTCTCTACTTTGTTGAAGCAAGGTCTTTCACTGAACGTGGAGCTTTCCAACCCAGGCTACTCTGGCTAGCCAGTTAGCCCTGGGGATTCCCTGTATCTGCCTCCCAAGGACCAGGATTGCAGGTGGTACCACCTGCTGGGATTTTATGTGGGTGCTGAGGATCTGAACTCTGGTTCTTAAGCTTGCTTAGCAAGTGTTGAATTCACTGAGCCCTCTCCCCTGCCACATAGGAATGGATTTCTAAAATTTTTTTTTAAATTTTATTTATTTTGGTATGTGCATCAATGCACTGTCTGCATGCAGGTTTGTGCACCCGTGTCGTGCAATGCCGCAGAGGTCAGAAGAGGGTCTCGGATTCCCCTGGAACTGGAGTTCTCCTGGAATTGGAGTTTCAGACGGCTCTCAGCCGCCATGTGGGTGCTGGGGATCGAACCCGGGTCCTCTGTAAGAGCGGTCTGCGCTCTTAACCGCTAGGCCATCTCTCCAGCCCCAGGAATGGATTTCTAATGCCACTGACAGGAATGTAGATTTTTTTTTTTTTTGCTTCTTGTAATTTAAAAATTTTTAATTGGGGGCTGGAGAGATGGCCTAGCAGTTAAGAGTGCCAACCACTCTTACAGAGGACCCGGGTTCAATCCCCAGCACCCACATGGCAGCTGAAATCCGTCTGAAACTCCAATTCCAGGAGAACTCCAGTTCCAGGGGAATCTGACACCCTCTTCTGACCTCCGCGGCATTGCACGACATGGGTGCACAGACTTGCATGCAGACAGTACATTCATACACATACAGAAATAAATAAAATTAATTTAAAAAATTAAAAAAAATTTTTTAATTTTTAAATTGTTATTAAACTTTTTCCATAAGTCATACATCATTTCTCAATCAAATCTAGAGTCACTTCCCTTACCATGCCCCCCACCCCACCCGAGTCCCTGCATCTTCTTCTGAGTGTAGGAATGCAGATTTTAATCCAATTTAGGGAGATGACTTGTTATCCCCAAATTTCTTCACCCCAGTGCAGAGCCTGGAGACCAGGGCCTTACATATGCTGGAAGTGCTCTACCACTGAGCTGTAGCTCCAGTCCAGGAAGACAATTTCTAGCTGAGCTCTCCAATAGAACAGGTGGCCTTGCAGGCCTGTCAAGCCATGCTCTCCTGGAATCACAGACTGGCAAGCCTCTGCATTGTCCAGGCTGCTCCAGTTAGAGACCTGGAACCTACGTTTCCCACGGCAGTACATGGGCAGCACGAAGGCCCAGCAAATATTTGTCATGGGTGCCGTCCTGGTAGAGTGGTTAGCAGCATCCCAGAATTCCACCTTCGAGCTACCGCAGCACTGTCATCCCAGTGGTGAAAACCAGAACGGTCTCCATAGATTGGAACATTATCCCCTGGGAAATAAAACTGTCCCCATTTTAAAAATCACTGCTTTAAGATTTCTTCTAAAGGCATTTTTTTTTCTGAATAAATGTGTTAGACAAATAAACTATGACAGCATTTCTGAGCCTAGGTCAGAGAAGGGGAAATGTGTGATGGATCTGACTCTAAAATTGGAAAGGGGTAGAGGTGTAGGTTAGTAGTAGAAGCCACTTGTGTAGCAAGTGCAAGACCCTGGGCTAGAACTGTAGGGCATGCTCACACACACAAAGTAA
This sequence comes from Rhizomys pruinosus, assembly GCA_009823505.1. NCBI lineage: Eukaryota > Metazoa > Chordata > Mammalia > Rodentia > Spalacidae > Rhizomys > Rhizomys pruinosus. The sequence continues at coordinate 3,855,575 of VZQC01006693.1, read as the reverse complement.
AGAGAGTGAGCTTAGACATGGCACAAGGCAAGCCTGTGACACAGGCGAGATTATCAGGCTCATAGGAAGCCAGCTGACCAGAGGGTCTACTAAGAGAGAGGCTGAATGTATTTGCAATGTGGGAAGAAATTTCAAATCCGAAGTCAAGAGTGCTTAGCTGGTTTCTTGACCACATTTAGGAACGCTGATGGTAAACACTGATATTGGGAATACTGAGGTACCTTTGAGAATGACAGAGCCTTTCTCAACTTGGGGAACTAGGGTCCCAGGAAACTTGGTAGTCACCAAAGCTTCCCTGAGCTAGTATTTTTGGGGTTCTTGTCCAGGTGTCTCCTCTAGCACACAGTCATGTACAGCTTTTAAGAAGCGGTGTGGAGCTGGAGAGATGGCCTAACGGTTAAGAGCGCCGACCGCTCTTACGGAGGACCCGGGTTCGATCCCCAGCACCCACACGGTGGCCGAGAACCGTCTGAAACTCCAATTCCAGGAGAACTCCAGTTCCAGGGGAATGTGACGCCCTCTTCTGACCACTGCAGCATTGCACGACACGGGTGCACAGACCTGCATGCAGACAGTACATTCATACACATACAAAAATAAATAAAATTAAAAAAAAAAAAAGAAGCGGTGCTCATTTATCAGACAACAGAGAGCTGCCCCTGGCCTTGAAGGGCCTCCGGGAGCCGCCCCTGGCCTTGAAGGGGCTCCCGGAGCCGCCCCTGGCCTTGAAGGGGCTCCTGGAGCCGCCCCTGGCCTTGAAGGGGCTCCCGGAGCCGCCCCTGGCCCCTGTCCTTCCTGAGCAGTGTGCAGCTCCTGTTCTCATCAACACAAGTCCTGAAGAGCACGGCCTGCGTAAATGGTGGGGGCTAAAGTGCTCTGTCCCTGGCTTAAGAGATGAAATTTTTTTTTTTATTTATTTTTATTTTATTTTATTTTATGTGGATGCCTGGCTTAAAGACACCCTGCTTAAAGGCAGTTCTTGCCAGGCATGGTGGCACACGCCTTTAATCCTAGCACTTGGGAGGCAGAGGCAGGTGGATCTTTGTGAGTTCAAGGCCAGCCTGGTCTACAGAGTGAGTTCCAGGCCAGCTGGGGCTACAGGGAAACGCTGTCTCAAAAAAGACCACAAAAAAAAAAAGCCACTTTCTATATTGTATACTCATAAATGAATGATTGTCTAACATGTATAGACCCCTGGGTGTGTGTGCTGGATAGTTTTAGCGTCAACCTGACACACCTAGCTTGAGGGAGCCTCAGTTGGGGAATTTCCTCCATTGGACTGGCCTGTGGTGGTGCCTGTAGAGCACTGTCTTGATTGCTGAGTGATGTGGGAGGGCCCAGCCCACTATGGGAGGTGCCACTCCTAGGTTCGTGGTTCTGTTCTGCATAAGAAAGGAGGCTGACAGGGGCCAGAGGAACAAATCAGTAAGCAGCATTCCCCATGGCCTGTGTTCCAGCTAGCTCTTGGCTCCAGGTTCCTGACCTGAGTTCCTACCTTGGGCTCCCACAGTGATGAATTGTGACCCGGGAAATGTAAGATGAATCAACCCTTTCCTCCAGAAGTTGGAATTGGTCAGTGTTTTGTCCCAGTAATGGAAAGGAAACTAGAACAGTTTGATACTTAGCACCTGAAAATATAAAATAAAATCAGCAGTCATCTCCCTGGTGTGGATGGAGAGCTGTATTCCTCTAAGTGGCTGGGCATAAGAAATCCATTTTTTTCCCTATAGGATGCTGTTCAGCTATCTGTGGAGTGAAATCCTTGTCCCTCCATGTAATCTTTACAGCAGGCTCATACCACCCCACCATTTCTCTATGCACTTATGTGACACAGATCTGACTGTAAAGTATACTTCAAAGACAGGCTGAAAGGCAAGTTGGGAAGGAGAGGAGGGAGGAGCACTCCAGAGACATGGATTGAAACATCTCCATTGTGGGAAAGATGCTACAGCAACGTCAACATTCAGCTATATTCAAGCAAGAGGCTAGAATTCCCGAGAGTATGATCCAGCTTCAGCTTTTCTATTGCTTAGTTCTGTATCATCCCAGCTCAGATCACAGCAGCACGTGCGAAGTCTTGAGATGGGGCTCTGAGAGGGCAGGAAGAGTGGCAGTGGTAGAGCAGAGTCTGATCAGGGTTCAAGTAGCCCTGCAGCCCAGTTGGCTGCACATGGGTTGGTTTCTGCTCCTGGGGGCCTCGAGTGTAGCAGAAGGACTTGCCAGAAGAAGGCCTGGTAGAATCATGTTGGCTAGAAAGGGGCTGTATGTTAGCCAGGGCCACATCATTTTTTAAAGCTTCTCCATTTTGATTGAACTGTGATAATTTCAACAACTTCAGTAACTAATTTCTGAAACTAAAATAACTTGTTTCTCTAAATTTTGACTTCCTCACCCCCCCCCCCCAGTAATGGCCAGTCAGGAGGAGTGTTTATCAAGTACCTGACAATCTTTAAGTGACCACTCACTGCTTACCTCTAATGAAGGCCAACTGGGGTCAAATTAGGAAACTTCTTCCCATACCTCTTCCTATGAAAACTCTAAGAGTGCCCCCCCACTCTGCCAAGGGGGCCTGATCTCCCCTTAGAGCCCCCCAATGCTGCTACCTGTCTATACCATTAACATCTCCTCTGATAAATCTCTTATAAAAAGAACAATCCTTTGAACCCCAAACCTGAAACCTTTCAATGTAGTGTCACCCTCAGTCAGGCCCTAGATAGTGGGATGCTGGAGGAGGGTAGTTCACACTTTGTGGACCCACCAGGCCTCTGGAGGTCTAATGACAGTGAGCAAGTTGAAATTATCCAGCTAGAAGGTGCCTCAGCTGTGGGAGATCCGCTCTTCTGCACTTTGGTCTCCACTGGCTGGCAGCTCAGCCTAATGACAGTGTAAGCTACTGGGAGGCTGAAACTCCTGGCTTTTTTCTAAAGAATGTACCTAACCACCTCCTTTGCAAGTAAATGAACCTTTTCTAAGTAATTCTTTTCCTTATTCTGCACAACTCTACAGTGGGACCTCCAGGTGACCTTCGCTCAGGGTCTCTGTGGGTCATCTGGTAGCCAGGCTACTGAGGAGCACTTGGTGATCACACAATGATCCCACTTCACCTCTTAGAAGCCTCTGCAACACTAGGGTCTTCTTTATTTAGAAGGCTGGCTAAAATATTTTCATTAAAAAAATCGTGAACAAGTGCCCCAAATGTTTACATTTAGAGGAGATTTAAAATAAGAGTGTTACAAATGCAAATGAACTTGTACAAACAGAGGCTTTCAACCCAGGGCCTCCTGCTGAGCAAACTGCAGAGACAATGGCACTTCCAGGCATCTCTAGTAAACCAAGGCGCTTTCTCCAGGGCTAAAAAAGTTACTCAAGAGCCTGAGCTTCCCTCAAGATTTTATACCTGAGTTTTCCTCGGTCCCAAGGGCACCGTTCTGCAGCTGTTGGCAGTGAGCCAGTACTTTCTTCATTCTTTGCTTTCTTGTTGGGAAATTAGCCTTTACATCATGTTTGCTGATACTAAGAACATAAGTACATTTGGATCTACTTCTACCTATTGTGAATACCTGCCCATTTTTTTTCAAAGGCAGAGAGTCATGTGATGTTCTTGCAAATCAGTTACAGAATGACCCACAGACAAGGAGGGTTTGCGTGCGTGCGTGTGTGTGTGTGTGTGTGTGTGTGTGTGTGTGTGTGTGTGTAGTAGCAGCAAGGCTACTTCTCCCCACTGGGAGATCACCTTATGGTCAGTACTTAGTGGCTGTTCATCATTTAGTTTCGGAGCATGCATTTCTTGCTCTTAGACCTAGCAGTATACTCACACCTCTTAGGATGTTATGGTCAATGACAAACTGCATATGACAGTGGTCCCACAAGATTATACTCTCTAGTGACATCATATTCATTTCATTGTGTACGCACCATCTATGCTGTTTGTACAACAAAGCTGTCTACTTTTTTGGTTTGTTGCGTCTTTGTTTGAGACAGAGTCTCATATAGCCTAGGTTGGCTTCAAACTCAATACATAGTTAAACTCTTTTTTTAAAAAATTACTATTTTTATTTGTATGAGTGCATTGCCTGCATGTATGTATGTGCACCCATATAGTGCGGTGGCCAAAGGAGGTCAGAAGAGGGTGCTGGATCCCCTGGAACTGGATGTATGGATAGTTGTTAGCCTCCATGTGGGTGCTGGGAATTGAACCTGGATCCTCTGCAAGAACAGCCAGTGCTCTTAACTGCAGAGCCATTTTTCCAGCCCAGGGCCTGGAACTTTTGATCCACCTGCCTCTAGCTCCCCAGTGCTGTCATTATAGGCATGTGCCAACAATTGTACATTTTTCCAAATGTGTCCCATCACTTAGTGATACATAGTGATTTGTTTTCCAAAACTCTTGGTATAATCTGTACCAAATATGTAAAATAGACTAATCACAAGAGTGACTATCTCTTACAACCCTTAAAATTATACTATGGTTCTCAAAGCAGGTCTATTGATCAGTATTATCAGCATCACCATGGAACATATTAGAAGTGCAAATTATGGGGTCCTACCCCATCCTTACTGAGTCAGGGATTCTGAGCATGGGCCCAGCAAGCCAGTCTTGCAAACTCTACAGATGATTCCGAGGCGGACTAAAGTTTGCAGTATAAAGGGCTCTACATGGTCTAGGCTGGAGTCAATGAACCAAGCTCTTGGTACCCCAATCTCTTCATGTTGCAAAATGGAGCAAGCAGGACGAATGCCTTTAGTGCATGTGGAAGATTGGAATGGACCGAAGGTGTAAATTATAGTAGAGCACTTGAGTAGCATTGTGGGAGGCTCTAGGTTCAACTATCCTTCGTATCACAAAATAAATAACACAAAATAAAATGAAATATTGTTAGTGGTTGCAAGAGTTGGGGACAGAACTGGGATTGACTACAACCAGGCAGAAAAGAATTTCCAAGAGCCCTGCAGCTATGACGTAGGGTTAGCTGCACAACAGCAAGTTTGCTAGGACTCCCGGAGTTGAAACTTAGAGGCAATGCTATAATTTCTAAAGTCAACCTTTGTAAGTGCTTTGAAAGACACTAGCTAAGGAGATGGCTCAGTGGTTAAATTATTTGCCACACAAGCATGAGGACCTGAGTTCAGATCCCTAGAAGCTCCATAAATTGTGTGTGGTAACGTTCATCTAATCCCAGCACTCCGAGGGCAGAATGGGAGATGAGGACAAAAGATGCCCTGGAAGCTTGCAGGCCAGTCAGCCTAGTGCAAGCAGTGCTTGACAGGAGACCTGTCTCAAACATGGCAGAAGAGAAGGGAAGGACCAACACCCAAGGTTGTCCTCTAATCTGATCTCCACACATGTACCACTACATGCATGTACACACACATGTGCATATGTGCAAGTACAAAAAAATTGAAAATGTTTGGAAAAGTACTTAGGTCATAATAGCCAGATGTTAGTTCTTAGCTAGCATCTAAGTCATTAGATAAGTCAGACTTGTCAACTGGAACTAATCTCCCCCTAAAGTGTGATGGTCTCGTCCTGCCTTGATGCTTGAAGAGGGATCTATTCTGTGACATGTTCTTTTAAAAGTGAATTAAGCCTACGGCAACTCCATGGCTGTGAGAACACACTTGACAGAAGGACTTAAGGGAGGAAAGGTTTATCCTGGCTCTAAGAAAAGAGGATACAGTCCATCATGGTGGGGAAGGCACAGAGGTCGGAGCTCATACCAGGCGGGGGCAGCTAGCAGCAGGGCATGTTACATCCAGATGGAGCAGGAAACATCTTAGGTTCGAAACAGAGCCAACCTATAACCTTCAATAAAGGTCCCTATAATCCTATTTCTGACAGCTGGGTCCCAGACTAACAGGTTTCACATGCTACCAGATAGGACCAAGAGCCTGTGAGGGGCATCTGACAACAACCTGTAATAGCCAATATCCTTATGATGAAGATTTTACAGCGAGGAGTATGTCAATGGCAATTAATACCACTAACCCCCCCCCACACACACACTACAGATAGCAAGCACTTTCCTTTCAAAAATATTGGATGTATTTGCTCCAATTCCTATGCACGGGCTTCAGTGTTGTCATCTTCAGGTCAATAAGCACCATGTTGACAGAAGTGGCCACCTACAGAACATTAGAAAGCTACTATAACATTTCTATATAGGTATATATGTATATGTGTGTGTGTGTGTGTGTGTACGTTGACCTCTATGTGGCTTCAGCTCTTGCATCTGCCCCCGCCTGTCTTTAGTTTCTACATATTGCAGGAGCAGAAGCCATGTAGATAGAGGCAGATGTAGGGAGGAGCCGAGGAAGGTCAGTGTGGTACACAGCAAGAGGACTCCCAAAGCTTTTGTCCCCAGAGAGCCCTGCTTCCTGGACCAGCCTAGGTGACCCTGGGAAAGCTAGTTAATGTAAGTTCCAAGCGTTACCTCGTTAGAAGGTCAACGAGGAGATAATCAAAAGTACCTCAGACATACTGAGTACTTCTGATGTATCCACTGACAGCACTACTGCGTGAATGGAGGCACCCTGGGCTAGAGAACACCAGCTAATGCATTTCCTGGGCTATGGACGACCAGCCTTTCCTAAAGGCCTCAATTGTGCATCTTGAAGGTAAGTTTAGGAAAATGAATGAATCTTCTACAAGCAAAATAAACCGAAATAATTCCTTAAGAATTCTTATCACTGTAAATACAGGTGGAAGAGAAGTGTTTTTTATTTTTTAAAGAAACTCCTACCATGGTTTGCCCACACTGTGAAGACATGAATCAGCTCCTCTGAAGGTGATGACCCATGAATACCTGAACTCTAGAAATCTACACACAGCCAGCCAGTTTGCACGTGGCTATGAGAAGATGGTTGTGTCAGACCCAGCTCAGATTCAGCATGGGTCGGAAGCCCTAATCGGAAGCTTAGGGAGCATTGTGCCTTGCCACCAGCACTGCCAAACCAAGTCGGTCCACATAAATACCAAGGTAGGCAAAGGATGGGAGAATAAAGGATTAATTCACCAGCCAGTGTTTTAAAGAATAAAGTGGCGAATACGGAAATGAAGCCCCTGTCCACTGCTGCTGTCACTGGGCTTCTTTCTGCCTTCTGTATGTCATACCATTCTGAATGTCTCTTTCTGCCTCTTCAGTCCTCACACCCTCTGCTTCCTCTGTGAGATAGGGAAGCCATCCTTTCCCTTTGATTTTAAACTGAGAAAGAGAAAGAGACAGGGAGGGAGAGAGGGAGGAGGAAGGGATGGACGCTGGGGAGAAAACCAGTGTGAAACTGAATCGTCTCCAGCTTGTATGTATCAAAACAGCCCTAGAGCCTATCAATTCATCAAGTAAGCGGCAACAATAAACAGCGCCACCAAGCCTCGCCTACCCAGAATGCTCGCCACAGAGTTTCTCTCCAGTTCTTTCCACAGAATCGCTGGGGAGCCACTTTCAGTGCCTATGGCCACTGAATGAAGAATTTCAGTAGAAAGAACAATGATTTCTAAAAAAAAAAAAAAAAGAAAGAAAGAACAATGATTTCTTTCTGAGTCCCAACTGCATACTTGGTAATATCTAGAAACACTGTTAGTAAGAGTGGCCTCTTAAATTCTGCATATGCTGAATATATCCACAGGGGAAGAAAGGGCAAATTCAAACATCTTCAATGCGGTCTTTGTAACCCAGTCACGCCTTTACCTCAAAGACACGGAACACATTGTTTAGAAATTTAGAATGCAGTGCAGAAGTGATCACAATACATCAGAAACTGCAGTCGCGCTCCGCTGGGTCTGCCTGTGCTGGGTCTGGTAAATTTAGGTTTCTATTTTTGGAGGCCATAATCTCTATGCATACCGATTATAGCATCTAAGCGTTTTCCTTGAGATGGGTCAAAGTGTCAAGCACTTCATGAGAACCTCAATCAACTCGTGCCGAACCACGTGGATTTGCAACTGACTTAAAATAGGAACCAAGTTCTTAATAGTTTCAGCTTCAGGATCACAAACACAGATGACCACCCGAGACCACAGAGGGCCGGATATGAGCTACTTATAGTAACACTGAGCCAGTGAGTGGACAGCAGGAAAGCAGCCCCCTTTCTTGGAGTGAAGGCCTTTGAACTAAACTATTTATTAAACATCATACTATGAAGCTCAAAACAAAAATCTTTGAAGGTCGGTTATCCTACTCGGCACAGTGGCCCTTGCTAATGAACTACTACTTCCTTTTCCTCTTCAGTTCTGTTTTTGCATTTGTGAAACTGAGACCCATAGTGTTTTCCTCCATCTATGAAACTAGCTGGCACAAAGCACTGTTTCTGTGAATAATGTCCCTGCACAGGAGGAGCACTAAGACACATCAGTTCCTCCTACAGCAGAGAAAATGCCTAGGTCCCAAGCTGCTCAGCAAACAGTGTGATACAGCTCCAAACCAGAGAGCTCAGTTAAAAGAAATGAAATAGGGGCTCAGGGGGATGGCCTAGTGGGTAAGGTGCTTGCTGAGCAAGCGCAGGGGCCTTAGTTCCAATCCCCAGTACCCACATAAAAAAGCTGGGTGTGGTGGCCTGTGCCTGGGAAGGTGGAGCCAGGAGATCCCTGGGGCTTGCTAAACAGCTGGTCTAGCCAATCGGTAAGCAGCAGAGAAACCCCATCTTGACAACAAAAAAGGAGGGTGAAAAAGAGCACACTGACTTCGACCCCTGAACTCTTCATGGGCACAAGGTCATACATATGTATGTGCATGTACATGGACAAATGAAACAGATTAAAAAGTCAAAGAATCAAACAATACTTCATTTTTGTTTATTTTAAAGAAAAATTTACCCACTGTATTTCTGTTTCATCATTCTGGGCTGACACACCAGTTTGGGCTAGCAGTTAACAAAGAAAGCACCACAGGTGGCGCCGTAGCAGTCCCAAAGACCCAAAGGTTAATAGTTTATTTTTCCCAACCTGTCATTAGCCTCAGTCTTCATGTGGAAAGTGGATGTGAAGTGAAGTCTCAACAGCCAGTATGTGCGGTTAACATGGTAGGGGCAATACTGAAAGGCAGGCGAGCCAGAGAAGTGTGTGCCTAGGGAAAGAGACAGAGCCTGGCCAGACACATTGCTGGGGCTGTTTGAATGTGACTAGGAACGGCGGGAAGCTTTTTAAAATCTAGAAATACATCAAAGGCCTAATGCAGATTAAGCTCTACTCCTTTTTTCCCCCTGAAAGACTCACTTTTGTTCCTAATATAAAGACTTAGATGATATTTCTTCAGATCATAAAGCAAGTTGTACTTTTAATGATGGATTAAAAATTATAAAAGTGAAAGATGGTTTTTCTACTCTCTCTCTCTCTCTCTCTCTCTCTCTCTCTCTCTCTCTCTCTCTTTCTCTTTCCTATCAATGAATTCAAGAAAAGATCAACCTAGGCCAAATTTATCTCTTGCTAATACTGAGTAAGCCAAGTGTGATGTCAGTACAAAGTCAAATTTGGTTGATTTGGTCACTTGTTAATTCCATTATTAGAAACATTAGATAATATGTCTAGTGTTTAAGGTATAACTTGAATAGTATAGTAGAACCAGGGAGCAGGTTCAAGATGGACGCCGGAGCAGACAGTACAAAACTCATGTGTACTGTTTTCTTCTATACAAACACACACCTATGATAAAGTTTAACTGCTAAGTTTTGCATTTCGAGACATGGCAATACAACTAGCACACTTTTTCACTGATAGGAAATTATTTCTACAACAGATGTTAATGGCCACACCATGTGACCTTTTTCTTTAATTGTTTCACTCAGAAGCACATCTCGGCTTCTCTCTGGCATACTGAATTTCCAGCATCATTACTCTTTTGCTTTATTCTGTACAATCATGGTTTCCTGAACACAAGAACCATCACACACTTGAGCCAAGCGAATCAACTGGGTAACAGTATGTAAGTCAGATGTGCAGGACAAGGCAAGAGCCACGTTCCAGCAGAACGAGGTTTGAGCACACTACCTAGAATGGCACACAACTGAAAACTAAACTGTTTGTTGCTGGAATTTTTCATTTAATATTTTCAGATCAAGGCTGACTACAAATAACTGAAATGTGGAAGACAAAACCAGAAAAGAGGAGTACCACGTGCATCTTCAGTATCAAGGCACAACCAGAGAAGAGGAGTACCACGTGCATCTTCAGTATCAAGCACATAAACCAGAAAAGAGGAGTACCATGTGCACCTTCAGTATCAAGCACATAAACAAGAAAAGAGGAGTACCACATGCATCTTCAGTATCAAGGCACAACCAGAGAAGAGGAGTACCATGTGCATCTTCAGTATCAAGCACATAAACCAGAAAAGAGGGGTACCACATGCATCTTCAGTATCAAGCACATAAACCAGAAAAGAGGAGTACCATGTGCACCTTCAGTATCAAGCACATAAACCAAAAAAGAGGAGTACCACGTGCATCTTCAGTATCAAGCACATAAACCAGAAAAGAGGAGTACCACATGCATCTTCAGTATCAAGACAAAACCAGAAAAGAGGAGTACCACGTGCACCTTCAGTATCAAGACAAAACCAGAAAAGAGGAGTACCACGTGCACCTTCAGTATCAAGGCACAACTAGAAAAGAGGAGTACCACGTGCATCTTCAGTATCAAGCACATAAAGTACATTTAATTTGTGCTCACATCAGACTTTCAAAATATGGAAATTTATACCAACAGAGTGACTATTTCTAAGTGAATAAACACTCCTACAAAGAAAAAAGGAGTCCACTATGCTCTGCTCCCTAACCGGCTTCCCTCTGCAGTGTCCTGGAGGCATCGCCTCCCTCCAGGGTGCTCTCTCCTGGCTCCCTTTTGGGCATAGCACTCGAACCCCTGATCTTGTTCTTCCCCTAAGACTCTTCTACATCCAAGATTTCTCTCCTCTCTCTCTCTCTCTCTCTCTCTCTCTCTCTCTCTTTCTCTCTCTCTCTTTCATTCCTCTTCAGCCTAAACCAAGTATGAGTTGCTCCTATAAACCAGTTCTCCCCTACCCCAACCCCTAGAGCCACTGTCCATCAGGGTCATAGAGTCCAACTGTCCTCACTCTGCTCGCCAGGACTGCAGGTCTATTCAGTCACAGTACCCAGAGAGGCCTCATCCCCTGTTCTGTACAGCTGACAACCCGGGGCATTCTCAGATTGGACAGTTCAGGGAGAAGACCAAGAATTACAGAAACATCTATATTGGAAAAAGAGACAGAATAAGACTCATTTGCTACAAAAGTAGGTATTTTATCATGCATGGTCAGTAATTTAGGAATAAAAGTAACTGTCCTTCAATCTCTAAAAAGATAAGACAGTGTAGCAATCTGTAGACAGGGCTCACTTGAGTCTCTACCCTAGGAAACTACGATACTTGCTTTGGAAAGCTAGATCCTCTCCCTAAGATTGCAGACAGCCCTATCCTTAGTGGGTAAATTGAGGCAGTGTGATAAAAAAAAAAAAAGAGTTGGGCAAGACAAGTTTTCCTTTATCTTCAGACTCAGGACTAACTTTCTAAGTTACAGAGATTAAAAACCTTAGTTCACGTGGGTAAGAATGTTGGGTGGGAAAAGGCCCCTGAAATCTCCAATGTGCTAAGGAAGAGAGTGCTTGTTAGTTTAATCTGGGTCCACTGGTTTGCAGAGAGGTTAGTTTGTGGTTCCTCTAGAAATAAAAAGGCCTTCTGGAAGTCAAGTCCCTTATCTGCCCAACCACCTTCACACTTGCCTCAAGAAATCTCCCAATTTGTTCAGAGAAACAATTTGTTCCTTTCCGGTGCTCCAGTAGAGCCTGGTGAAGAGAAGGGTCTGGATTGATGAGGGCCTCGGAACTTGCGCATTAAAAGCCCTGCCTGAGCTGGCCTAGATCAAGGGCCTCCTGCTCCAGAGGACAGCCTGACTTGTTAAATTACTAGACCAAGAGTAAACATTCCATATGCTTTCTGATGGACTAAGATAAATCTAAACTAAGCAGCTTTCTGTACTGCTTGCTCCTGAACCAGAAGCAGGCAGACCAGGGGGGCCAGGAGGGCTCCTTTGACCTCTTCATCAACAAAAGAGCTCCATCTGACTGGTTGGGTGAGCCTATCTACGGAGCCATCCCATTATAATTAAAGACCCGACATAAGGCACAAAGGGAAGAGTTACGCTTTCGGAACTTTACCATGATAGAAGGATGGGAACTGGAATTTGGAATTTGGGTCTCCTGGGCAGGCCACTTGTGGGAGATGCTCTCAGGATGCTGGGCAGGAGCAGCAGCAGCACCCAGCAGCCTGCAGCCAGGATGGGAAGACACACATCACTCTTCAGTGTGCTGTGCTGCTCAGGAAGGATGTTCAGGACATTAGATGGATCCAATGCATTTTCCACTTGGGGTATTTTCAATTTATGCTATGTCGACCAGGATTGGATGCCATTGTAAGTCCAGGAGCATCCGCACTTAAGATAGAGGCTACTTCTGATTGGAAACAGAGTCACCTCGCAGTATGGTATGTTTAAAACCTTAATTGGGAAAAGAGCCATCGAAGAGAAACCTAAAGATTGACACCTGGAGTGTGTTCATTGTGATTCTTGACTACAAAACTGTAGTCCTGTGCTAAGTAGGCTTCTCGTTTTGCTTTTATTTTTTGAGTGATGAGTTAGAGTTTATATGAGATTAGCAAAGAGTGACATCAACTTTCTCCATCAGTATATAAAGGGCTTTACCTAAATTAAGCCCCAAATATAAGCTGCGCAAGGTGGCACACGCCTTTAATCCCAGCACTTGGGAGACAGAGGCAAGTGGACCTCTGTTAGTTCAAGGCCAGCCTGGTCTACATAGAGAGTTCTAAGCCAGCTGGGGCTACAGGGAGACCCTATCTTGAAAGGACCAAAAAAAAAAAAAAAAAGCCCCAAATATTTCTTTAATAGAGGAGGGTGGAAGAGTGCTAGTGAACAACTCTCTGCCAGGAAGATGGAAAATCGCCTATTTTTTAATTAAAAAATTTTTATTTTATGCACATGAGTATTTTTCCTGCATGTATGTACGTATACCACAAGTGTACAATACACATGGAGGACAGAAGAGGGTGTCTGATCTCTTGGAACTAGAGTTTCAGATGGTTGTTAGTTGCCACATAGGAGCTAGGAACCAAACCTGAGTCCTCTGCAAGTGGAGCCATTGCTCTGAACTCTGAGCTGCACAGAATCGCCTGCTTTTAGGCAATGCCCCAGGCATATGGCTATCTCTTACCATCAGTGAGAAGCTTCTAGCATTTGCAAGGTCAGAGTGTGAGCTATTTTTTACCATCAGTGAGAAGCTTCCAGCACTTGCAAGGTCAGAGTGTGAGGATGGTTTTGTAAATTGGAATCTGTGCAAAAAGAAAAGCCAGCTTGTGCTTCTCTGGCCTGAGGCCTTGGTAGTTTAATTTCCACAAATTCTGTCAGTATAACATGAAGCACCCTATTCTTCCCCACTGATGGAAAATGATGATGGTCTAGGGAAGTGTCATAGGTGTCACAGGCCATCCTCTAACGCTAGCAGAGTAGAATCTCCAGAACTGGTGTTCTGGCCCATAACACAGAGGCGACAGGCTGTAGGACTTTCCTCAGGAGGCGACTGTGGGCCAGGCTGGGAAGAGGCAAAGTGATGCAGGCAATTACTCCTGATAAAGGAGGCGAGCACCAGAGGAGCGGTCACAGGAGCTGTTTCTTTCCAGGAGAACCAGGCAGGGGCCACAACTATCAGAGAGGGCCACAGTCTTCTTTCTTTGTCTTGGCAGGGGCTCCTGGGTCCTGTGTCTGTCCACTGAGGAACAGAAGGACTCCCTATGTCCCTAACACCAGCCAATGTCAAGGAGCCATCCAGGAAGTCACAATTATGCAGAAGGACAGAATATTAACAACAGCCAGGGTGCACAGCCTCCCAAACTCCTCCCATTTCCATTTCGGCTTGGGAAGAGACCAGCTGGCTGGGTCCTTCACAGTCCTCTAGCCCAAGTAGCTGTACTAATCTGCTCCTTAGAGGATGCAGAACTGTCCTCCAGAAGACAAGACGGAACCTAATGATACTGTTAAGATGGATGACTTCCTAGATCACAGAAAATATTCCCCAGGGAAATAAATATGAACCCTCAGGATTGGTTGCTTCAGAGCTAATAAGGGTGCAGATGACAGTTCCATTTGATCTTGGGCTACGAGCCGAAGCCTTACCACACTGACACCTCCTGCCCACTGCCACCTCCAGCCAAAAAGGCCTGAGCAAGGATCTCACTGTGTAGAGCTGCTCCTACTCTGCATGCCCTCTTCCTAGAAGGACCAAGATGAGGAAGAAAGACTGTATAGGGTAAACAGGCTGAGGAAGTTCAAGGTTGAAGAGATGAAGGATGAGCATGTAGCTGAAAGTTGCTCCAGAGGATGAAATGGATCATTCACTTCTATATTAATTTTTATAATTCTCACAAGGTGCCCTTAAGTCCAAAACGTGTCATTCCACAAGGGATGGCATGGTTCTTTTTGGGACAGTCCTTGCTACATACTCTCTGAATGATTAGAAAAACCATTTACGTAAAGGTTCTGTTCTGATGATAAGATCCAGTTGTTGATGACACCACGTACGTTGGTCACAGGACCTGGAGGCTTTTCCCTGCTGGCTAGTTTTCATAGCACCTGAAGTGCCATGCAGACTACTAGGAAAATAAGTAAGTAACAGTCTTACTCAGGTGTGAACCCCATGAGCTACAGTAACAATCAGCATGGCAAGACATGCCCATGGGTGTAACAGTGGTACAAATGTTATGGGCGTAACCAGTGCATTCTGCTTGGATTTAAGGCCTGATCCACAAGAGGAAACACATGCCTAGTACTATAAATGTGGCAAAGAACCCATGGTTGGAGAGCTCATAGGCCCCAGAGATAAATCTGCTACTACTATTTTGCTGAATGGACAATGTATCAAATTACCTTCTAAATTCCTATCCTACACAGTGTAGATAACAGACCAAATCAGGGAAGTTTCTCTGTGCAGTGGATGGTAGTTACCACAGAAACGACAACTGGTCAAAATGCAGAGAGTAAGTGTCTGTTGAATGCTTAGCCATAAATGAGACATTTATATCATAGCTTTTCCCGTACGGCTCAGGAATCCCTGCAGAAGAGGGAGCAGAAAGACTGCAAGAACCTGAGGAGAGGACAGGACTGCTAAACTCATAAACTCACAGCAGCTGTGGTCGCCTGCATAAAATTAAGCCAATCGCCATTCAAGCATGGAGGGGAAGGGGGTTCATGAGCTCCCAGCCCTAGCTGAGGAGCTACAGAGAGGTAGCTCCTTCTAGATGAAGGAGAGTAGGTTTTCTTCAAGGGTGTGAACTCTGGGAGGTTGACCACAATCCAGTGGATGGCCCCATATCCACGAGTACATAGACAGCACAAATTGGACTTACTAGGTTATTATTATTATTATTATTATTTGGTCTTTTTGACACAGGGTCTCCTTGTAGCTCTGGCTCTCCTAGAACTTGCTCTGTACACCAGGCTGGCCTTGAACTCACAGAGATCCGCCTGCCTCTGCTTCTCAAGTGCTAGAATTAAAGGCGTGCGCCACCATGCCCAGCTAGTGGGTTATTTTTAAAAAGAAGATACAAACCATAAAGGTATGTGGCACATGCCTTTAATCTCAGCACTCAGCAGGCAGAGGCAGGTGGATCTCTGTGAGATCAGATCAAGCCCAGCCTGATCTATATGGTGAGTTCCAGGCCAGCTGGGGCCACAGGTGTAGGGGAAAAAAAGAAGCCACCTGTGACTTGTCTGTTTTCACCGAAACCTGTGGAGTGATACCACACACAGGGAGAGCCTGCCTTAAAAAAAATAAACAAAAAACCCCTAGAAGGAGGGGTGAATATCAGAGTATGTTGTATGCATGGATGACATTCTTAAAGAATCAATAAAAATTTTATATTTTTAATAAAAAGGGGAGGTTCTGTTCTCTCTCTCTTCTTTTTACCACCTCACTTCAAACCCCATCTTCTCTCACCTGGACTAACATAATGACCTTCTAGCATTTACCCAGGTTCTGTCCAATCTACTCTCAAGTGAGAGTGATATTTAAAAAAAAAAAAAATTCATTTACTTAAAAAATTTTTTTTTATTTTTTCATTTTATTTATTTATTTATTTATTTATTTATTTATTTATTTATTTATTTATTTGTATGAATGTATTGTCTGCATGTAGGTTTGTGCACCTGTGTCGTGCAATGCCGTGGAGGTCAGAAGAGGGCGTCGGATTCCCCTGGACCTGGAGTTCTCCTGGAATTGGAGTTACAGACGGCTCTCAGCTGCCATGTGGGTGCTGGGGATGGAACCCGGGTCCTCTTATAAGAGCATTCGGCGCTCCCAACCGCTAGGCCATCTCTCCAGCCCCAATCAATTCACTTTTTATGTGTATATTTGTGAGTCTGAGTTCATGCATACCACATGAGTTCAGGACCCTGCAGAGCCCAGAAGAGGAAGTCAGATCCCCTATTAAATGGAATCAATAGTCAGTTGTGAGCCACCATGTGAGTGCGGGGAAATGAATGGAGGATTTCTGCAAGAGTAATAAGTACTGTTAACCCCTAATCCATCTTTCTAGCTCCTGGAGTGATCTGAACATAAACCTTCTTGTGCCTTAGTTATGCTATCATTTGCCTGACTTAAATGGACTGCAACTGAATTAGCAACTGGGAGTGTAGCTGGGGGATCTCATGCATTCTCCTCGTGGTACATAGGAAAGCCTAAGAATCATTGCTCTAGAGAGACCAGCCTTTGCACACGGAGCTCAAAGTCCCATCCTGCTTGCTCTTCTTCATCTACTTGGCTCCTCTACTCAGTTTTTATCTCCTCATCAGCTAGGCCTCAGCATGGTGGGTACCACTTCCTGGGGTATAACTCCATAACCTCCCCTACTGGCCAGTTCTCCTGATGAGAACTCCCCATGCACAGGCTCTCTTAGCATCTGACCAGCTCTGGATGTTTCTTTGTGGTTTTGGTTAATGGTGCTCTTACACCAGTGAGGTACACCAGACAGATTTAGAAAACTGTCCTCGCCGGGCGTGGTGGTGCACGCCTTTAATCCTAGCACTTGGGAGGCAGAGGCAGGCGGATCTTTGTGAGTTCAAGGCCAGCCTGGTCTACAGAGCGAGTTCCAGGACAGCTGGGGCTACAGGGAGACCCTGTCTCAAAAAGATCAAAAAAAAGAAAACTGTCCTCACCGGGCATGGTGGCACACACCTTTAATCCTAGCACTTGAGTGGTAGAGGCAGGCGGATCTTTGTGAGTTCAAGGCCAGCCTGGTCTACAGAGTGAGTTCCAGGATAGCTGGGACTACACAGAGACCCTGTCTCGAAAAGAAAAACAAGAAAGAAAACTCTCTTATAGCATCAGCTTGTCACATTGCATGGCAAGATGTGTAAGCTGTAAGAAATGCTTATGAATAAATCCATATTGAGCACAGATTCAGAGGAATAGGCTTTGTCAGAGAGAGCTCTGGGGGAACTCCTGCTTTGCCAGAAAGAATGAAGTACACAGGGGTATGGTTTGGTTCTGCAGCCAATTCTAACAATGTGGGTCCCTCATAGCTACTAAGGATTGGTAGTCGTGGCATGTTATATTGTGCTATGTTAATTTATTCTATCACAGGTGAAGAAGCAGAGACTATCCCAAGGCTGGAAGCATAGTAGGAGGCAGCACCAAGACTTCTGAATGTAGGCTGTTGGCTCCCAGACTTCCATTCATAGCCATCCATGGCACAGCCTCTTGGGCCATCACCAATAGCTACAAATGGGAAATAGAAATGAGCTGGGGTACAAAGCCACATCAAGAGCTTGCAGTGCCTTTTGGCTTGTAGAGATGTGGTATTTGCTTATCTCTAAGTTCTACCCATTTTAGAGGCAGGTGATTCAAGTATGAGGGGCTGGTGGGCAGAAGGCCCAACTAAAGGAAGGAAATGAGTCTGCCTAGCACCCAAAGCTGAGACCCACACATACTGCTGAGGTTTCCCAAGTCTGAATAACTATGCCTGGAACTCAAATGTGAAAAAAGAACAGTGCCTTTTCCTTGACTTGGGCAGATTCAAGAAGTGGTGGAAAGGGAAACCATTGGAAAAAGCCTCACATAGGACCCATTCTCTGTGGCCAGATTTGGTTATGAGCTAGTGGGGTGGCTTCCTGTGTCCCAGATGAAAGCAAAACAGATGTGTTCTGCTTGTTATAGAAGATGCTTCAGGTAAGGCAGACTTTGATTCCAACAGGACTGCTTTCTGCTGCTGGAGTAGACGATGGCTGTGCACTTCTGTGGTAAGGGGAGCCATCCAGAGCAATGAGATGCACAGATGCTCTGCCAGGACTCAGTCTACTAAGAAAAGACCTGCGGACTCAAGCTGGGCACATCTCAACCACCCTTAAACATCAGAACTCTCTCATAGCCCTCAACACATATACTCTGAAACTGAAAATCCCCAGAAGAGCCCCGAATCATCTAGACAAAGCTATGGATTTTTTTTTAAATTTATTTTTGTATGTGTATGAGTGTACTGTCTGCATGTAGGTTTGTGCACCCGTGTCGTACAATGCCGCGGAGGTCAGAAGAGGGTCTAGGATTCCCCTGGAACTGGAGTTCTCCTGGAATTGGAACAGTTCTTAGCCGCCATGTGGGTGCTGGGGATCAAACCCGGGTCCTCTGCAAGAGCAATCAGTGCTCTTAACCGCTAGGCTATCTCTCCAGCCCAAAGCTATGGATTTTTAACATTCCGACGCAAATAGCACAGGATGACATACAGAACCAGAACAAGCATTTGTACAGCATACGTGAAGTTACAAGCAAAACAGAACAGAACATATTTTCTTGACTGCTGAATTCCCAACAGGCATAAGAAATTATCTAGATCAAAATTAGCCACCCTCAGAAAATAGCTGTGGCAACAAGAAAGGAACTCAGCCTTGACTCTCGGTTTGAAATCCATCTCTTAGCTAGTTAGAGCTCCTGAGTGACCACAGTGTGCCAAGAACACTTGAATGTTATGCATGTCTTCCCCGTTTCCTTCTCACTGGAGAGGTAGAGGGCACTGTTATTGACAGTAAATGAGGAGGTCAAGTCAAAGAGCAGCAAAGCTACTGTATCCCTGACTGGAAAGCAGGTGGGCATTACCTTACAAAACTACCTGTTTTATACAAACAGATGGCACATGTGTTATCAAGAAAGGTATTTACATTCATGTGAAGAGGTTTATAACCTCAAAACAAACAAACAAAAAATGACAGAAAGAAGAGACAAACTCCAGAATCCAAAGTCTGCATCCTACTTCTTGAGCCAAACTTTTATCTTACCATAGCTGAACCCTTCAGTTTTGCAAAGACTGAAAGAAAAATGAAACTCTGTGTCTATGAACTTGTCCTTAGCTGCACTGCACTCACCAGCTGGTTGCCAGAAGTGCTGTTTTGTGAATTGGATATCTCTTTTATTTTTTTTTTTAATTTTTTTTTTATTAATTTTATTTATTTCTGTATGTGTATGAATGTACTGTCTGCATGCAAGTTTGTGCACCCGTGTCGTGCAACGCCGCGGAGGTCAGAAGAGGGTATCGGATTCCCCTGGAACTGGAGTTCTCCTGGAATTGGAGTTTCAGACGGTTCTTAGCCGCCATGTGGGTGCTGGGGATCGAACCGGCGTCCTCTGTAAGAGCGGTCGGCGCTCTTAACCGCTAGGCTATCTCTCCAGCCC
>VZQC01006693.1:3749217-3834545 GCA_009823505.1 Rhizomys pruinosus | reverse complement strand
GTAAAGGTACTCATCACCAAGCCTGACAACCTGAGTTCAGTCCTCATGGTAAAGGTACTCATCACCAAGCCGACAACCTGAGTTCAGTCCTCGTGGTAAAGGTACTCATCACCAAGCCTGACAACCTGAGTTCAGTCCTCATGGTAAAGGTACTCATCACCAAGCCGACAACCTGAGTTCAGTCCTCATGGTAAAGGTACTCATCACCAAGCCTGACAACCTGAGTTCAGTCCTCGTGGTAAAGGTACTCATCACCAAGCCGACAACCTGAGTTCAGTCCTCATGGTAAAGGTACTCATCACCAAGCCGACAACCTGAGTTCGAGCCTCATGGTGGAAGGCAAAAACAAAATCCCTGACCCTCACACATGTGTCATGGGAGTGAGGGAGTGAGAGGGATGAGAGGAGAGAGATGGGGGTAGACAAAGATGGAGATGGAGAGAGTAAATTAGTCTAATTTAAAAACAAGTTCTTTTGTCACACTCATCAAAATGGCTATAATAAAAGAGGCACAAAATAACAAGTATTGGTGAGGATTCAGAAGAATGGACTTTGTTTTGCTTTGTGAAGTCAGGGTCTCCCCATTTAGTCCAGAATGGTCTGTGCTCACAGCCTTCCTCACTTGGCATCCTGATTGCTAGGGTTCCAGGTGTGTGCTGCTACTCCCACCTTGGATCTAGGACTGGATCACTGCACTGTCGATGGGAATGGAAAATGATGCAGCTACTTTAGAGAACAGGCTGGAAGCTCCTCAAAAGTTCAGAGATACTGTAAGACCTGAAAATGACATCAATGGCACACACTCAAGAAAAATGAAAACATGCTCACATGAATATGAGTGTTCATAGCAGATACCCACACGAATATGAGTGCTCATAGCAGATACCCACATGAATATGAGTGCTCATAGCAGATACCCACATGAATATGTGTTCATAGCAGATACCCACATGAATATCAGTGTTCATAGCAGATACCCACATGAATATGAGTGCTCATAGCAGATACCCACATGAATATGAGTGCTCATAGCAGATACCCACACGAATATGAGTGCTCATAGCAGATACCCACACGAATATCAGTGTTCATAGCAGATACCCACATGAATATGAGTGCTCATAGCAGATACCCACACGAATATCAGTGTTCATAGCAGATACCCACATGAATATGCGTGTGTGGCTTAATAAATAAATTTTAAAAAATTAATACAGACTTTGATAATGGGTTTCCTGGTTTTGAATGATAACTCTGCCATTTAATGACTCTGAATCCTTGGGGAATTCTTACCACCCCTGGGCCTCATGTTCTTCGTGTTTAAATGGGGTGAAATATGAGCTCAAAAACCCCCAAATAATCCCCAATTTTGCTTGCCAGAAAGTGGTCCAGATCACTCTGGGCTTTCTGCTTTGCTGAACACTTGCCTGATATTTGGGGAAAAGTTATGAAGCCAACCTGATTTCATATGCCAACTAGGGAGGTGATAACTTTGACACTAATATGAGGGGGCGGAGGCAAGGATTCATTCATACAGTCCACGAGAATCTACTGAGTGGCTCATTTTGCTAGACAGAAAGAAAAGACAGTCGTATGTTTTCTAAAGAGGGTGATAAAAATACTGAGAAATTTAAAATACTGAGAAATTTCTGTGTGAGGGGAGATGGATCAAGGTAGCCTGGCAGAGAGCAGAGGTGCTAGGCTGCAGAAGGTGGAAGCCTCCCTTCTTCTTTCTCACTGAAAACTTCAGTAGCATTTTCACTGCTCAGTGGAGAGAGCCTGAAGATGGAAGGAGGGCAGTTTCTGTGTTCTAGCTGCCAAGGGAAGTGTGCTATAGAGCAAAAGCTTCCAGGAAGGAGATGTCCTGGTGCATGCAATATTAATGACTAGGGGCTGGAGAGATGGCCTAGCGGTTAAGAGTGCCGACCGCTCTTGCAGGGAACCCGGGTTCGATCCCCAGCACCCACATGGCGGCTAAGAACCGTCTGAAACTCCAATTCCAGGAGAACTCCAGTTCCAGGGGAATCTGATACCCTCTTCTGACCTCCGCGGCATTGCACGACACGGGTGCACAAACCTACATGCAGACAGTACATTCATACACATACAGAAATAAATAAAATTAAAAAAAGAAATATTAATGACTAGAAATTATATCCCCCATGCACTACATAAAAAGTCATATATTTATGAATATGAATTAAAAAGTACCCACAGCAATCATATTAACCTGTGAGAAGTAGCATTAGGAAACCAGAGCTCTTGAGAGAAAGGAGAGCATATCTGAAGTTGGGACCAGATAGAATCACTACGCCGGCCCCTTTGGGATTAATCATACAAACTGGCTGTACCTCAGCAACTGAAGCTGGTTACTTTGCAACTATTGCCTTTGATGAGGCAGATTTTGTTAAACATAAATGTCCTTAGCAGGGGATTGATAGGTACAATATGTGAAGAATCTAAAAAACTAAAACCCCAGAAGGGCTGGAGAGGTGGCTCAGTGTTTAAGAGCACTGGGTGTTCTTGCAGAGGACCCACATGGTGGCTAATAATTGTCGAGGGGCTGGAGAGATGACCTAGCGGTTAAGAGCACCGACCTCTCTTGCAGAGGACCCGGGTTCGATCCCCAGCACCCACATGGCGGCCAAGAACCATCTGAAACTCCAATTCCAGGAGAACTCCAGTTCCAGGGAATCCGACGCCCTCTTCTGACCTCCGCGGCATGCACGACACGGTGCACAGACTTGCATGCAGGCAGTACATTCCTACACATACAGATAAATAAAACTATAAAAAAAAAAAAATTTTTTTAATTGTCGATAATTCCAGTTCCAGGGGATCCAAAGCCCTCTGCTGACCTCCACAGGGTGTATACACAAAGGCAATACACTCATACACATAATAATAAAATAAAAGTAAATTAAATTAAAAATTAAACAACAGAGGGGCTGGAGAGATGGCCTAGCGGTTAAGAGCACCGATCACTCTTGCAGAGGACCCAGGTTTGATCCCCAGCACCCGCATGGCGGCTGAGAACCGCCTGTAACTCCAGTTCCAGGAGAACTCCAGTTCCAGGGGAATCCGACACCCTCTTCTGACCTCCGCAGCATAGCACGACACGGGTGCACAAACCTACATGCAGACAGTACATTCATACACATAAAAAATAAATTAAAAATAATAAATATTAATGTAATTAAAAAAATTAACAACAGAGCCAGGTGTGTGGCACCTTTAATCCCAGCACCCCATGGCAGAGGTGGACGGATCTCTGTGAGGCCAGCCTGGTCTACCAGTGAGTTCCAGGGCAGCTGGGCGTGCCAGGAAACCCTGTCTCAAAAAGACCAAAAGCAAACAAAAAGTAAACAACAGAAACCTCCAAATAACCAATCAATAAATGAGCAAAGAGTTGACAGCTCTCAAAAAGAACACAAATAGCAATAAACACATGAAGAATTCAATACCCTTACCTATCAGGGGAATGAAAATAAACAAGACACTGGGATTCTACTTCTCTCCAGTCAGAATGGCTATTGTCAAGAAAACAAATGGGGCTGGAAATAGTAGGTAAAGGCACTTTTGCCAAGCCTGACTGACTGAGTTTGATTCCTGGACCTCACATGACAGAAGGAACCAACTTCCAAAAGCTGTTTGATGTCCAGATGTGCCACACTGCGTGTATACACATAAACTATACATAATAAGTAAAAAAAATTGTAAAAAGAAAATATGGGAGGATGGGGGAGGACCTTGCACACTTCTGGTAGAAATGTGGAGCAGTCGCTAGAGAAATCAAGGCAGAGGGTCTTTAAATGAAAAGTCGCCGGGCGTGGTGCACACGCCTTTGATCCTAGCACTTGGGAGGCAGAGGAGGCGATCTTTGTGAGTTCAAGGCCAGCCTGGTCCACAGAGCAAGTTCAGGCAGCTGGGCTAAGGGAGACCTGTCCCTCGAAAAGACCCCCCCCAAAAAAAAGCAGCAGTCTTAGAAGTAATCAGCTCTCGACCTAAATAACACAAAGCTATCAATTTCCCTAAATTTCCAAGAGTAAAATAAATAAACCTCTGTTGAAATTTATCTACATAAATTGAGACTTTTGGGAGGTGGAAGAGAGAAATTGACTTCTTCTAGGATTTGTTTATTCTAGAACACTGAGGTTTCTGCATCTTAGAATGTGACTACTGATTAAAAAGATATATGGTGTTTATTAATATTTTCAAAGCATTATGCAAATTCCTATTACCTTGGATATATTTTGCCCCTACAGCTGTGAAATGAACATGGACACATTTTGTATTCAACAAGACTTAAATATGTTAACTGGAAAGCTTGCTTTGAATAGCATTTTCCTTTAAATTATTAATGAGGAAATGAAGAGAGTTTGGGTGGTCATCCACGAAATGTGAATATATAGGTTTTTAGGCCTTATTATCTAAATGTTACCTGATGTCCATAAATAAACTTGATAATGCAAAAATTACACTTTCAATCTTTAGTATTGTGAAACTGGGCAGTGATGCAGTTTACATCTTAGCAATAGGCCAGGGTCTTGCTATGTATAGCTCTAGCTGGCCTGGAACTTGCTATGTAGATCAGGCTAGGCTAGAACTTGCAGCAATCCTCCTGCCTCTGCCATTACACACAGCTTGCAGACTTTAATACATATTTAATATATAATACATTAGTATACTCTGTGTTAATATATAGGCTTTTCTTTTTGGTTTGGGGAACTGAACCCAGGGCCTCACATATACTAGACAAGCACTCACTGTACCCTTCCCAAAGAATGCCTCATCACACTATTGGTAGTATGACTTTTTTAAATTTTATTTATTTATGTATGTGTATGAATGTACTGTCTGCATGTAGGTTTGTGCACCCGTGTTGTGCAATGCCACAGAGGTCAGAAGAGGGTGTCGGATTCCCCTGGAACTGGAGTTCTCCTGGAATTGGAGTTTCAGACGGTTCTCAGCCGCCATGTGGGTGCTGGGGATCGAACCCTGGTCCTCTGTAAGAGCAGTTGGTGCTCTTAACCGCTAGGCTATCTCTCCAGCCCGTACTATGATTTTTAAAAGGCTCTTAAAATGTTTATTTTTGTCACAATAGCTGAAAAATTTTTGAATATGATGTTAAGTATTATATTCTTGACTGGTTATATTATTATTATTATTATTAATTATTATTATTTCCTCCCTTCAAAACCCCTTCAAATCCACATATCCGATCTACAAGAGCACTGGCTGCTCTTGTAGAAGATCTGGGTCTTTCCCAGCACCCACATGGTGCTAATTTGCCATTCGTTTGGAAGGCAGCTTTGACACCTAGCTCTCCCTAGAAGCTACTACTAGAGACACAGCATGAAATGCCAACAGAGCACCCATACAGTAGCACTTGGGGTAACCCAGAGCTTCTTTTTCTCTGGCATGTCTACACTTTGTTGGAGGATGCATGGTCACAGCACATGCCATTGCTCAACCGCGGCCACAAGAGCCGCTGAAACTATGACTGTGAGGTGCCATCTTCTAATGGGAAGGTCAGTGAAAAAAGCTAGACTGTTTGAACGGGAGAGTACTGGACAAAGGGAGCCTATCCTTTCTCTAAGGAGCGGGTTTTTTAAAACCTGGAATGAATAGAGGCTGGAGAGATGACTCAGCAGTTAACAGCAATGGCTGCTCTTGCAGAGGCCCAGGTTTCATTCCCAGCACCTACATGGTGGCTGACAACTGTCTGTAACTCCAGTTCCAAGGGACCTGACACCCTCTTCTGACTCCACAGGCATGCATACACAATGCACTTACACAAAAGCAGGCATACACTCATACACATAAAAAATTACTTAATTAAAAAAACTTAAAATTGAATGAAAAATCTGAAATGAATAAAAAGATATTGGAGCTGGGCAGGGACAAACCTAGATCTCTTTCAATAAAAAGCTACCAGCAAAATTCCTGAAAGGATAAATAACACGAGGAACATGATTTTGCCTTCTTACTTTTCTTTGTATTTTGGGGTATGGTTTTTTGGTTTGTTTTTGTTGTTTGTTGGTTTGAGAGATCTCTTGTAGGACTGGCTGACCTGGATCTCACTATGAGACAGACTTCATCGATTGTTCCTGCTCTGCCTCCCAAGTATAGATTAAAAGGCATGTACACACATTGGACAAGGATTATTTTTTTAAGTGGGAAGACTTTATGAGCATCTGTTCAGCTCTCTGGGGCAAATGAGCCTCAGATGGCAACATTCCTTGTTCTCAGGTAGCTGGGGAGAAGCAACAAGAGAATTGCAACTAGAGACTCAGGAAAATCACAGCAGACCCCCCACTTGGTTTCTACACTGTCACCAGAAAGATTTCAAAACAGTATGATAAAAACTGCACACGTGCCACACAGGTAGTGCATGCCTTTAGTATCAGCACTCGAGAGGCAGAGGTCAGCCTGGTCTACATAGCCAGTTTCAGGCAAGCTGGGGCTACAGGGAGACCATGTCTCAAAACAAAACTAAACAAAACAAAACAATAAAAAAAATAAAATTAGGGCTGGAGAGATAGCCTAGCGGTTAAGAGCACCGACTGCTCTTGCAGAGGACCAGGGTTCGATCCCCAGCACCCACATGGCGGCTAAGAACCCTCTGTAACTCCAATTCCAGGAGAACTCCAGTACTAGGGGAATCTGACACCCTCTTCTGACCTCCGCAGCATTGCACGACACGGGTGCACAAACCTACATGCAGACAGTACATTCATACACATACAAAAATAAATAAAATAAAAAAAAATAAAAACATTTGAAAAGCACTGCAGATACTACTTCTTTTAAACCATGAGCAATTTTTTGAGCGAGGGCGGGGCATGGTAGCGCACACCTTTAATCCTAGCACTTGGGAGGCAGATTCATNTCATATGCCTGCTCTCAGGATAAGACTCTGGGAGTGTGTGGCTATAAGCCCGCTCCACAGCTGCAGGCCTATACTGCACACATCCTAGTTCTCTGAGTGCCTTGCATGGAATTTTCAGTGTCCCCAAACCCTTTGCTCATGCCCTTTCACATGTTATACTGGCATACCTCTCAGAAGTTCTAATTTCCCATGTCTTAGGCACACACTCTGAAGTATCTAGACTCAGGAAAAAAACATCTCATGAAAAGAGCCCTGAAAGAGTTCATTTCTCACCCAGTAAAGCTTTACACTGGTCGTGTGACCTCCTAACCCTCAGTTTTCTTTGTTGTAAAATTAAAGGTTGAGGTCAGTGACCCCCGAGGTCTCTCAGCACTGTCCGTCCCTGAGAGGGACAGCATGGGCGCAGTCTGCAGTTTGCTCCCGACAGTAGCAAAGCACCACACATGCAAGTTATTAGCATCCTTGTCTCTCTCTTGATTTCCTCGAGCTTTTCGTTCCTTCCGAGACGTCACTGGATTGTCCCACCCACAGTGACAGCGTTTGTCTTTGTAACTTAATTCTACGGAAAACAACATTGTGCCGCCCTTGCTACAGCTTTTTGCTAATAATCAAGATTCTATGTTCTGTACTGTGCTTTTTTGTGGTTTCTTGGCTGTGGGCAAATGGCAGCTAGATGCTTTCCATTCTTTCTAAGGGAAATTTTGATTAACCCCCTGGGTAGAGTTCCCTGTACCACCTGCCATGGAGAAGCACATTTTATTGAACAGAAGGTATAGAATTGAATTGCTCATATTTGTTTTCTTTCTGGTGCCTATGATATTATTTCAAGTTTCATTCCTTTAATAAAGATTTTAAAAATATCTGTCTAAAATTTTTTTTTAGGTCAAACTATTATAAAGTAAAACTGTTTGTTCTTCAATTTCAAATGCAAATAAGTTAATTTGATTTTTAAGTGGAATTTCCAAGTTAAAGACCCGTGTTTCCTTCATGATGTACATGAAGGAAGTAGGGTTTTCATCTGCTTTTACTTAGTTGGGTGTGTGTTGTGTGTGTGTGGTGTTTCCTTTTGTTTGGTGCTGAGATTGAAACCGGGGCCTCAGTCATGTTAGTCACGTGCTGCCGGACACTGGGCAAACTACATCCTCAGCCTCAGCAGCTGGGGTTTGGTTTGTTTGGTTTGGTTTTTGGTTTTGTTTTGGTTTGGGGGTTTTTTTTTTTTTTTTTTTTTTGAGGTAGGGTCTTACTGTGTAGCCCCAACTGGTCGGAACTCACAGGCGTCAGCCTGGCCTCCGATGTTCAAGTGACAGTCTTCCTGCTCGACTCCAAGTGTGAATTCAGTGTGCATGACTGTGCCTGTTTCGGATGTTGTTTTGGGCTGGTCTAGCTGGCAGCACCCTGGTGGACGTCTAGCATTAGTCCTACAGGGCAGCTTCCATGCACTGGTCCTCTTGTTGCCATCCTGGTTGCCATCTTGCTGGTTTGTGGTCTTCTTCTGTCATATGTCATCTTCACATTTTGCCTGTGGTCAGAATACATCAAATATTTCATTTGGTCAGAATACTTCATGTGCTTCATTTACAGGGAATTGCGAAGTACATGACTGTTGGGAATTTTACTTTTACTGAAACATAATTTTATTTAAAGTATTCAAGTCAGTAGTTTTTACTTTATTTGCAGGGCTATGTACCCACTCCCATAGTCAGCTTTAGAGCATTTTAATCACTCCCCACAGAAACCCTCCACCTCCTGGAGTTGCTTCCCATTTCTCCGTGCTCTGGGCCCTGGCAGCCGCTATTCATTTTCTGTACTTCTGCTCATTCTGCACATTTCATAGAATCATTCAGCAAGACTGTTTGTAACTGATTTTCCAAAGGCTCATCCGCGTGGCAGAACTTCATTTCTGTTTTTGACTGAATACTGTAAAAATGCCTTTGTGTGGATGTGCTACCTTCTTCATCTCATGGGCATTTAGATGGGCTCTTGAGTAAGGCTGCTATGAACACTGATATTCATGTGGGTATCTGCTATGAACTCTCATGTGGGTATCTGCTATGAGCACTCATATTCGTGTGGGTATCTGCTATGAACACTGATATTCGTGTGGGTATCTGCTATGAACACTGATATTCATGTGGGTATCTGCTATGAACACTGATATTCATGTGGGTATCTGCTATGAACACTGCTTTAATTCCAGCACTCGTTAGGCAGAGGAAGGTGGATCTCTGAGATTGCCATCCTGGTCTATATAGCAAGTTCCAGGCCAGCTGGGGCTACAAGTAGACCCTGTCTCAAAAAGACAAAGAGAAATTATTTTTATTTTATTTTATGTGTATGTGAATGGTATGTGTATTTTACTGCATGTATGAAAGTACACTTGTGCAGGCAATGTCCACAGAGGCCAGAGGACAGTGCCAGATCCCCTGAAACTGGAGTTACAGATGGTTGTTATGCCCCATGTGTGTGCTGGGAACCACCAATGCTCTTAAACTACTGAGCCATCATCTCTCTAGCCCCAAAGTCTGTATTCTTTTTATATTTATTTATTTATTTATTTATTTAAATGTATTGTCTGCATGTAGGTTTGTGCACCTGTGTTGTGCAATGCCATGGAGGTCAGAAGAGGGCGTCAGATTCCCCCGGAACTGGAGTTCTCCTGGAATTGGAGTTACAGACGGTTCTTAGCCGCCATGTGGGTGCTGGGGATCGAACCCAGGTCCTCTGCAAGAGCAGTCGGTGCTCTTAACCACTAGGCCATCTCTCCAGTCCCTGGAGACCACTCTTTAGCCCAAAGTCCACCCATGTTAATCCAACCAGGCAATCGTATCCCAGCCTGCCCTGTGCTGCCCCAGGAAACTCCACAGGACTCTTGTTCATTTCTCATGGCCTCCTGTAGCCTGCTGACTCCACTGAGCGCTTTCCCTGTGGGCCCACATGATGTGGCTACTCTCTTCTTATGGGAGATAAGTAGCAAATTCTCCTGTTAAGGCCAGTAACCTCTCCTATCGACACTTGGTCAGCCCCATAAACCACAATCTACATCTCCCAGCACCGTGTAAAGTCACTGCCAGATCTGTATGGCGTCCAGGACTCAGAGTGCAGACTAGATGGTGGCCAGGAAACAAAGCTCACAGGCCTGGTCCCAATAGTGCCCTCCTCACAAGCCTGGATGAAGGCTTCAAGGAACACAGGCGAGGCTAGAGCTTGGGCAGTGCTCTCTCTCACCGGGTGCATGCACAGTGTGCAGTGTGTCTCCACACAGGTTTGTTCTACGAAGTTGGTAAACTGACACAACAATATTAATTTGATCTTTCCCTCCAAATCATGGCATTAACAAAGATGATCCAATCTTGAGCTGGAGAAAGCGTCTTCTCTAAATGAAATTTAGATATAATCACACATATAAAAAGTAATATCCTGGGCTGGAGGGATGGCCTAGCGGTTAAGAGCACCAACCGCTCTTGCAGAGGACCCGGATTCGATCCCCAGCACCCACATGGTGGCTAAGAACCGTCTGTAACTCCAATTCCAGGAGAACTCCAGTTCCAGGGGAATCCGACACCCTCTTCTGACCTCCGCGGCATTGCACGACACGGGTGCACAGACCTACATGCAGACAGTACATTAATCCACATACAAAAATAAATAAAAAATAAAAAAAAAAAAGAAAGAAAGAAAGCTGGGCGTGGTGGCCCACGCCTTTAATCCCAGCACTCGGGAGGCAGAGGCAGGCGGATCTCTCTGTGAGTTCAAGCGCACCTGGTCTACATAATGAGCTCCAGGCCAGCTGGGGCTACAGGGAGACCCTGTCTAAAAAAGACCAAATAAATAAAAAATAAATAAAAATAAAATAAAAAGAAAGCAAGAAAAGAAAATTTTAGAGAGCCCAACTTTGCTTTAAAAGGTTGGGTTGTTTCATAACAGCAGCAAGTGGTATTCACTGACAAAAATAATTTCATACTTTCCTCCTTATCACTCCCATCTAAACCTCCTCTTGACACCTCAAATGATCTGCCAAGAATCACTAACAAAAACAGATGGAGGGGCAGGGAGCACACTTTCAACACACAACTCTTTCTAACTTATTACTAGCAAAAATAGCTTTGTGTCTTGAATCACAACTTTTTAAATCACTATGGTCACTATTTAAAATAACTTTGACTTTTCTACAGACCCAGGTTTGTTTCTCTTCTTGATGAAAAATTACTTCTAACCTGGGAAACAAATTCTATAAGATCCTTCACAGCTCTGATTAACAACCTCCCAGCAGTCTAAGTAGGAGTCCAAAGAAGCCATTACTTTGCCAAGGCAACTTGATAGCATAAACAGGTTTCTTAGCAACAGGGTAGTCACAGTAACTTTTCACCATGGTGTAAGAATTAGATTACCCACTCTGCCTTAAGGCCAAAGCAATAATTCAAACTCATTAAATCTATAGGCTAGTAACAAGAAAACCCCCAAACTGGTAATATCATATGTGAACCAGCTATGAAATTAAGTTCTCTGATTCTTTAGTGGTAGATAGATGAGAAGGTGTCTGTAAACATAATTCTAAGCTCTCTAGATGTTCTTAATGCCTTTCTCTTAACGGGGAGTATATGGTCCATGCCATAATTACAGTCTTTTCAAGAACAGTCTTTCTACCTTCACAGTCACAAGTACCATGGGTCAGTCTAATAAGTGCACTTAACAGAAGCTGTAAGGCTGCATTCAGATACAAATAAAAATCTCTGCAGTATGTGAAGGANCTTCCTCCCTTCCTTCCTCCCTCCCTCCCTTCCCCTTCCTTCCTCCCTCCCTCCCTTTCTTCCTTGCTTCACAGCACTGGAACTGAACCCAGGGTCTCTCATATGGTAGTCAAGCACTCACTACTAAACTAAGCACTCTTTCGCCTCTTCTTTTTTTTTAATTTTATTTATTTTGTGTGTGTCTCCATGTAGGTTTGTGCACCCGTGTCATGCAATGCCTCGGAGGTCAGAAGAGGGTGTCGGATTCCCCTGGAACTGGAGTTAAAGACGGTTCTCAGCCACCATGTGGGTGCTGGGGATCAAACCCGGGTCCTCTACAAGAGTAGTCAGTGGCGCTCTTAACCGCTAGGCCATCTCTCCAGCCCTTGCCTCTTCTTTTGACACAGTCTCACCAAGTTGCCCAAGCCACCTTGAATTCACTCCATAGCCTACACAGGCCTTAAACTTGTGATTTTCCTGGCCTCATCCTCCTGAGTAGCTGGGATTATAGCTCCCAGCACCAGACACCATTTGGTTCAAGTTTTCTCGTGTTTTAATAGACAGAAAAGCCTTTAAATCAAATTGCATCTTTAATCAATTTCTATCTCTAATGGCTACCTGTGAAAGGGAGCTCTCACCAAATACAGAAGCAACTAACATGGGAAGCAGGAACTTGGCCCTATGCTTCATTAGGTAGCAGGTCTCTAAGGTCAAATTCACAAGAGTATGTGGTCCTCACCTGACAGTCAGGAATCACAAGGAGGCCCCCCAGCTGCCTGGGTGAGTGTCCTGTTCAGGGCTGGCCTGCTCCTCCAGCTGTCCCTCCAACAGAAGCCACTTTGGACTATACTTCATCCCTTTAGGGTTTTTTTTTAAGATTTACTTTTATTTATGTGTATTTGTGTACATACACATGTCTGCAGAGGGCAGAAGAAGGTACCGGATTCCGCAGAGTGGGAATTACAGCGGTTGTGAGCCCCTGGCTGTGGGAGCTGGGAACCAAACCTGGGATCGCGGGAAGAGCAGTAGGCATTCCTGACGATGGAGCCTCTCCGACCTCACTTCTGTAGATTTTTTGTTTTTTGTCTTTTCGAGACAGGGTCTCCCTGTAGCCCCAGCTGTCCTGGAACGCCCTATGTAGACCAGGCTGGCCTTGAACGCACAAAGATCCGCCTGCCTCTGCCTCCCAAGTGCTAGGATTAAAAGCGTGCACGAGCACACCTGGTGTCTGTAGATTTCTAACAGAAGTATGAGCTCGCCTCCTGAGCTGACCACGCTCTGCAGATGCACAGCAAGCTTGGGCTCCCTGGTCACTCCCACTCTAAAGGTTGACATGAGTGGCTGAGACAGAAAAGGGGTGGGACAATCTCTGGGAAATGGTAAACTGGTTTGAATTTATACTATTTCCTTCACCCCTAAATAAAGCAGAAATTCCCTTTGCAAATATCATAGTATTCCTGAAGTTTAATGATTAACTCACATAATTAGCATTGATATCCTAGGTATCCCTCACAATTGAGAATATACATAGTTTATAAAGTATGTGCTGGCTTGGGAAAGTTACCTCTCAGAAGCATGCACTTGAGATGCTAACTGCAGTCTGATAACATGCTACCTCTTCAGGCACCCTGACACAAAGTCCCATTCCAAAGGAATAAAATGCCGCAAAGTATTAATTACCAATTAATTAAAGAAAGAACAGAAGAGAACATCACACATGCCTTTGTAATGCATGCAGTGTCTCACCAGGAAGACTACCAGACTTCTACAAAGTTGAGGACTGAAGAGCAGCATCTTCGAAGGCAAGCCGGGTAACTGGCCAGCCTACTGTTCCTTCAGGATGGGTGTGCACAGCAGTGGTGGTCCATCTCCCTATTCAAAGGGTGGCAAGGATCCAAATCATACTTGAGTACCCCCAAAGCTACGATTTGCCCTCAATTCCATGAATACTGTCCACAGCAGATCTGTAATAACTAGCCAGTGTGAGACCGATTGGGAGAAAGTAGTCCATGTGTGGGGAGTGAGCCTCTGTGTGTACATGTCCGTGCATGAGGAGTGAGCCTGTGTGTGTGCATGTCCGTGTATGAGGAGTGAGCCTCTGTGTGTGTGAAAGTCCGTGCATGGGGAGTGAGCCTGTGTGTGTGTGCATGTCTGTGCGTGGGAAGTGAGCCTGTGTTTGTGCGAGGGGAGCCTGTGTGTGTGTGTGCATGTCCGTGCATGGGAAGTGAACCTCTGTGTGCATGTCTGTGCATGGGGAGTGAGCCTCTGTGTGTGTGCATGTTTGTGCGTGGGGAGTGAGCCTATGTGTGTGCATGTCTGTGTGTGGGAAGTGAGCCTCTGTGTGTGTGCATGTTTGTGCGTGGGGAGTGAGCCTATGTGTGTGCATGTCTGTGTGTGGGAAGTGAGCCTGTGTGTGTGTGAATGTCCGTGCATGGGGAGTGAGCCTATGTGCGTGCATGTCTATGTGTGGGAAGTGAGCCTCTGTGTGTGTGAATGTCCGTGCATGGGGAGTGAGCCTATGTGCGTGCATGTCTGTGCATGGGAAGTGAACCTCTGTGTGCATGTCTGTGCATGGGGAGTGAGCCTCTGTGTGTGTGCATGTCCGTGCATGGGGAGTGAGCCTGTGTGTGTGTGCACGTCTGTGTGTGGGAAGTGAGCCTCTGTGTGTGTGCATGTTTGTGCATGGGGAGTGAGCCTCTGTGTGTGTGCGTGGGGAGTGAGCCTCTGTGTGTGTGCATGTCTGTGCATGGGGAGTGAGCCTCTGTGTGTGTGCATGTCTGTGCATGAGAAGTGAGCCTCTGTGTGTGTGCTTGGGGAGT
This sequence comes from Rhizomys pruinosus, assembly GCA_009823505.1. Classification (NCBI taxonomy): domain Eukaryota; kingdom Metazoa; phylum Chordata; class Mammalia; order Rodentia; family Spalacidae; genus Rhizomys; species Rhizomys pruinosus. The sequence continues at coordinate 3,820,108 of VZQC01006693.1, read as the reverse complement.
GAGCCTCTGTGTGTGTGAATGTCCGTGCATGGGGAGTGAGCCTCTGTGCGTGTGCATGTCTGTGCATGAGGAGTGAGCCTCTGTGTGTGTGAATGTCCGTGCATGGGGAGTGAGCCTGTGTGTGTGCATGTCCGTGCATGGGGAGTGAGCCTCTGTGTGTGCATGTCTGTGCATGAGGAGTGAGCCTGTGTGTGTGCATGTCCGTGCGTGGGAAGTGAGCCTCTGTGTGTGCATGTCCGTGCACGGGGAGTGAGCCTCTGTGTGTGTGCATGTCTGTGCATGAGGAGTGAGCCTCTGTGTGTGTGCATGTCCGTGCATGGGGAATGAGCCTCTGTGTGTGCATGTCCGTGCATGGGGAGTGAGCCTCTGTGTGTGTGCATGTCTGTGCATGAGGAGTGAGCCTCTGTGTGTGTGCATGTCTGTGCACAGGGAGTGAGCCTGTGTGTGTGTGTGTGTGTGTGTGCATGTCCGTGCATGGGGAGTGAGCCTCTGTGTGTGTGCATGTCCGTGCATGAGGAGTGAGCCTGTGTGTGTGCATGTCCGTGCACGGGGAGTGAGCCTGTGTGTGTGTGTGTGTGCATGTCTGTGCATGGGGAGTGAGCCTCTGTGTGTGTGCATGTCCGTGCACGGGGAGTGAGCCTCTGTGTGTGTGCATGTCTGTGCATGAGGAGTGAGCCTCTGTGTGTGTGCGTGTCCGTGCACGGGGAACGTGTGTGGAGTTTGAGAAAGGCTCTGGTTTCCACATCACAGGTCCCCCACCCTCATCGTTTCTCTCCATCCAGGGAAAGTGTGAGTCAGTGCTAGTGGTGTGCAAGGAAAGTGTGAGTCAGTGCTAGTGGTGTGCAACTCTCAAGGCACAACCCAGCTCAAGGCCTTGCAGAGGGAAGAACTCAAGTGGAAAGTGTAAGCTAGCAGGACTCAGTGGCTACAAAGGCAGGCTGGGACAGGGGAGAGCTGCGTGGACCAGTGAGCAAGAAGTGGCTACGAGCTATCGTGCTGTTCCTGCTACTCCTGATGCAGAGAAAGGGACTGGGGAGAGCCGAGAGATTCTCCTAAGTCAGACACCTGTGGCCAGGGACTGCGGATCAATTACAAGGCATGGACGATAGGCAAGTTCTCTTTCAAAGCTCCTTTTGGAAGACGATACCTACACTAAAGCATGACATCTTTTATTACTCCAGAGAAGGAAGGAAGGAAGACAATGCTGACAAACCCAGCACATTCTCCAGTCATCTGTCTTTCAAACAAATGGGAGTTAGTTCTGTTAAAATTCAGTCCCCATAAGTGAATTTTCAGAAGTTTCTGAAGATGCTTATCTCTCTATAAATATGAATGATGCAAATGTGAGACCTGCGATATCAGATGACAAGATACAGCCCAAGCTTCAGCTCTTGCTAATTAAACGAATCAATTAAGAGGCTGCGGCTGCAACTGTGTGGCTGCTGTTCGGTGGTAGCAATAACAACCCCACGGGGAGGTCTTTCACTGCATTAAAATGCTGTCCTCCACAACTCCATCTGATATTATTAGAAACAGTTATTTGTGTCTTGCTGTCATATTAGTAGCAAAGGCAAATTATGGAAATATGCAAACCAGAATGGTCCCAGTATGAGATCAGGCTGGATTTTGAGCCTCCGAGGGAACAATTGCTGAAATTCCAAAGTTCCCCAAAGTTCTTTAATGGAACGGATAAATCTCTCAGCACACATCCATTCAGAAGCTAGGTAGGGTCACATATTTACATTCTTTCCTGCTAAGCTAATGCGATTCAACTAGATGAATTATCATATCAAGTTTACCCTCCTGAGTTAAACTGATGGAGTTCAAAATTGTTTCCGATGGTTGTCATTAATCGCCGTTACTTCATAAATGCTTACTTTGAAATCTAATTGTGCTGGTGTATCAAGGGTCATATTAATAGCATACTTAATGGTAAATCTTTGTAAAACATGTTTATTCTACTGATATTATCACTCAAGCTTTCAAGGGTAATAAGAAATAAAGTATATTTATTATCAATAAAAACTTAATTTAAAATGTACAATTTGAGATTCAAATTAGCTTTAAGGACTTCAGTATTATTTGGTTTCATTAAGATCTCTGGCTAAGCTTCAAAGACAGAATCTGATAGTTCCTCAAGAGTTCTTGGGTGAGTGCCAATACCACAGCTATGTTAAGGCTGGGGTCTAAGCTTCACTTCCCTTTCAGGAAATCAGCATGGTTTTTCCATGAAAAATAAAAAATTATCGGCCTCACTGAGATGCGCTTACCTTAATACTGCAAGTGCTTTAAAAATTCAATATAGACAATGACTACATTACAAAAGAACTGACTTTTGCATTCTTAAATTATAAAAAAAAAAAATCATCCTCACTGTTTAAACACAGTTACAATAAGAAATCCTGATTTGATAAAACACTGCCTTTTCCATCTCTTTATTAGCTTATACTGTCTGATTCACAGACTCAAACTCACAAAAACCTTGGGACCAAAACAAAAAACAATAAACCTGAGTAACTCACAATCAGAAATAAGCACATCTGTACTGGGGAATTTGGGGCCCTTAGTTTACCAACTCAGTGAGTGAGTGTGTTCCTACCTGTCAAATTCCCAGCCCTCCATGTGACAGTATTTGGAAGTAGGAAGTGATGTGAGATGGGGCTCCCAGGATGGGATTAGTGGCTGCAGAAGAAAAGGGTAAGTTCTCTCTTACTATAGTTTTCATTCTCTCCCTGTGAAGACACAGAAGGTGGCAGCCACCTGTAAGCTTGGAAAAGACCCCATCAGCAACTGAACCTTCTCCCTCCTGCTTGGACTTTCTAGCTTCCTACCCAGGGAGATGACTGTGTGCTGGTAAATCACCCAGTCCACAGTATTTTGTTCCAACAGCTAAGCTGACTGCAACATGTACTTGGCAATCTCCGCAGAGAGCTCCCTGGGTTATGCAGTTACGATTTTGTTCTTGATGTACTAAGATGATTAACGGCTTGGCTTCAGAACAACAAGATCTGCTTTTGATCCAGGATCCACCCATGAATTTGCATCAAGCAGTTATCAGACGTCTCTGTGCTCCCTTGGTGTACTGAAACCTAGGCACACTCACCTTGGGTTTCAGCACCTCAGAGCATGGCAGGTAACTCCAGTTATGGGTGGTGATACTAAGCATGGAAAGACTTGAGAAAATAAATGGTCACCAAGTGAGATATTAGAAAAACACAGATCTAAGAAGCACTGAGCCAATTTCTATATGAATTGCATGAATCATTTTTTAACCATTCATATATGTCAAATACTGTTTCCTATCTACATAATGTATATTGGGTTAAACAATGTCATCTAAAACTTCATATCCACCAGAGCCTCAGAGGTGGGACCTTGTTTGGAACTAGGGATTTAAAAAAATATTTTATTTAATTTTTGTTTTATGTGTATGAGTGTGTTACCTGCATGAGGTAAGTACACCATGTGTATGCAGTGCTGCAGAGGCCGGAACAGGGCACTGTGGATGCCCTGGAACTGGAGTCGCGGACTGCTGTTACCACCACATGGGTGCTGGGAGCCCAGCTCAGGTCCTCTGCAAGAGCAGCCAGTGCTCATAACTGCTGAGTCATCTCTCTGGCCCCCAGAATGAGGGTTTCTGCAGTTGTGATTAGGAGGAATTTTTATTGGATTAGGTAGGTGGGCCCTAAGTGTTGGAACAGCTATCTTGGATTCACATAAATAAAAAGCACATAGACACAGGGAAAAGGTCACATGATTGGTGGAGTTTGAACAGACAATCCAAGGAATGCCAAGGAAAGCCATCCACAGAACCTGGGTGAAAGGTAGCACTAGCCCTTCCACAAGAGCCTCGCCGTGCTGTGCATGGACTCTTGGTTTCTTCTCCAGGACTAACACATTTTCTGGAGTAGGCAACAGGAAACTAATAGAATCCCATAAACTACACTTTGGGAGTAGGAGACTAGTGAAGTTCATACCCTGTTAGAAAATATAACACATGCACACCCAGGTCAACTGTGCTCTTCAAGGTCAACAAGGGCAGAGATATCAGCTCTGAATGCCCCATTCATTATTCAAAACCACTACCTGGTCATTCTTTACTATAGTACAAATAGTACAACAGAACGGAGAGATCTTTTGCTTGAATTGAAAATCATGACCCAAAGCTTTATAGGGGACAGAACAAACCTTCTATGTCTTCAGTCTATACCTTTTATATAAATTTGAAGTCCATGTAAGTGGACCTAATGGCCCTTTAGGCTCCTAGGTCAGATGCTGAGGTGAGCTAGGCTGGGCTGTGGTTAAAAGCCAGTTCTGAGGCCTCTAAGGAGGCAGGGGTGGTAGCGCTCATTGTGTCTTCCCTGGGAAACCGATGACTACAGAGGCACATCAATGTCACACTTACCTTCCAACACAGGCATAACAGGGGCACAAAGCTCACACCTGACTCTTCACTACCTCTGACAGGAGTGATGCACATCACTGTACAGGGAACTCTACATCTTCCCACTAGGACACACTCACTCATCCTAGAAGATTTAGTGCATGGGTACTCAGGGCTGGAACTACACTGCCTGTTATAAAGACTGGTTTCCTCCCGTCCCTCCCCTGCAGGCCGCCCACTATGTATGCTGCTATTGTTCTGCCTTCTTTGCCTCACCTGGGGGATGTGGGTTTGGGGGATGATGCCGCTAGTGTTGTAATCCAGCTGTCCCTTGCTTCTGACCTGAGTTTCATGTCCTACCACAGTATCCATGAAGCTGAAGCAAGCTAATCCGTCATCCTATAAATCAGACAAATCTCAGATCTTCACAGGTTGTGACAGTCATACCCTTTTGTAGCTTACAGTAAGCACTAAGTAGTCATATGGTCCCAACCCAATCTTTCCTGACTTATTGAAAGTCCACAATGGTTTGGGGATGTAGTTGGTCTTCAGGTCTGTTTTTGTGCCAGTACCAAGCTGTTTTTTATGACTATAGCCCTGTAGTATAGTTTGAAGTCTGGTATAGAGATTCCCCCCTTTATTGCTCTTCTCACTCAGGGTTGCTTTGGCTATTTGGGGTCTTTTGTTTTTCCATATGAAATTAAGGATTTTTTTTTCCCAAGCCTATGAATAAAGTCTTGGGGATTTTAATTGGGATTGCATTGAATCTGTATATTAATTTGGGTAGAATGGACATTTTTTACTATATTAATTTTTCCAATCCATGAACACAGGTGGTCTTTCCACCTTCTGATGTCTTCTTCAATCTCCTTCAGGGTTTAAAAATTTTTGTTATAGAGATCTTTGGTATCTTTGGTTAGGTTTGTTCCTAGGTATTTTATTGTTTTTGAGACTATTGTGACTGGGAAGGTCGCCTTGTATTCCTTTTTCAGTTGCTTGTTGTTGGTGTAAAGAAAGGCTACTGATTTTTCTAGATTAATATTTACCCTGCCACTTTACTAAAACTGTTAATCGTTTCTAGGAGCTTTCTGGTGGAGTTTTTGCATCCCTTAGGTAAACTATCATATCATCTGCACAAAGGGATAGCTTGACTTCCTCTTTTTCAATTAGTACTTCTTTAATTTCCTTTTCTTGCCTTATTGCCCTAGCAAGTGTTTCAAGCACTATATTGAAGAGGAGTGGTGACAGGGGGAAGCTTTGCTGAGTTCCTACCTTTAAGGGGAATGCTTCTGATTTTTCTCCACTTAGGATGATGTTGGCTGTGGGTTTCTTCTATATGACTTTGATTACATATGATTTTTAATTTTTAAAATAAACTCCATGGGAGGTTTTTTTGGGTCTTTAGCATTACTGTTTAAAACTTACAAATGTTTTATAAAATGTTCTTATTCTCTCCTTCCCTCTCCCTCCCTCTCCCTCTCCCTCTCCCTCTCCTTTGTCTTGGTGGGAGTGTTTGAGTGGAATGCCTCACAAATGCTAACTGAACTAATCCCTAGCTCTTTTTTTTTTTTTTTTTTTTAGACAAATTGGCTTTAGAGTCACCATCTTTCCTGCTCTACCTCCTGAGTGCTAGAATTATAGAGATGTGTACCCACATCTGGCTATGAAGTTACATTTTGTGCACTATTTTACCTTTGTATAATGCGTCATTTCTAGGTCACATTATGGTTATACCTAAATAAAGAACCAGTATTAGATTTTTGTTTGTTTAAAACAGGGTCTCCTTGTAAGCCCCAACTGGCCTGAAACTTGCTATGTAGACCATGCTGGCTTTGATATCATGGAAATCTGCCTGGCTCTGCCTCTGCCTCCCCAGTGCTAGTATTAAAGGCATGTGCCACCATATCCAGATACTTAATGTTCATTTTTTTAACTTTTTTTTATTGAGTGCATTTCATACATTTCTTAATCAAGTTAAGACTCATTCCCCCATCCATGCCCACCCCTCATGTCCCCCCCCACCCCCCACTAGAACTCATGGATTCTGTCATACAGAATGTCAAGACAGTTAAGTCCTGTTTTGCATCTTTTTCTCAGTCTTTTATAAACTTTTCAATGCACAGGTTTACTGTTTTGGTCAGTTCTTTGAATAGGTTTTTCTCTCTCTTTTTTTGTTCCCTTCGATTTTATATTATTCCAAAATATGCATATATATACTCCACACATAAATCAAAATGACAAAATCTGAAAATAAACTATAGGTTAATTCCAAAGCACATTAGAGATTCACATTTTATTTTATTTATTTTTATTTTTATTTTTTTCGGTATGTGTATGAATGTACTGTCTGCATGCAGGTGTGTGCACCCGTGTCGTGCAATGCCGCGGAGGTCAGAAGAGGGTCTCGGATTCCCCTGGAACTGGAGTTCTCCTGGAATTGGAGTTTCAGACGGTTCTCGGCCGCCATGTGGGTGCTGGGGATCGAACCCGGGTCCTCTGTAAGAGCGGTCAGTGCTCTTAACCGCTAGGCCATCTCTCCAGCCCCGAGATTCACATTTTAATAGTAAAGTTGCATGCAGGTAAAAAGAAGTATAACTTTACATTCTCTCTTTTTTTTAGAATATGAATATTAATAATCCTATTACACACCATAGGATTACATAAGGATAAATTATAAATGGTTGTAGCATCTATCAATAAAGAGAGAAAATATTATTTTACAAAATATTTTTAACTGTTATATATATTTATATACATATATATATATATATATACATATACATTTTTTTTAATCAAAAGATGTCATGTTTTCCAAGGAAGTGCTTGAAGGTTCCTCCTTGGAAAACCCAAACAACCATCAATCCTGCCCCCGTGCTCCACACTGGAGTCCTTCCCCGCCATGGTCACCCAAATGAGGTCCAGCAAGCGTGTGTCCTGTCTTGATCTTCCTGCACTGGCCTCCATGACACAGCATGGGTAGTCAAACAATGGCAGTCTACACTCTGAAGAAGCTAAAACCCCAGTAGACACTCAGTCTACAAGCTGGATATCTTAGTAGTCCCCATCTGGCATTGAAGGTTTGGAGGATTCTCAAGTTTTATATCTGAAATATAATTTCTCAGACCTTCCTTATTATTTATTTCTGGTTATACTTTCCTTTTGAATGCTTAAAGCCACACAGCCCAGATTAACCACCGTTTTTGTTTTTTTAAGGTCAGTTAAGGATCTGGTCCTCAAGGGTCACTCAGGGGTTTTTTTTTGGGGGGGGGGGGAGGCCCCGGCTCCTTTTGGTTTTTCAACCACCAGTTCCATCCACTCAAGTTATGTCTTGCTAGACCAGGCTTCCCTTTCTGAAGCATGAGCAGACTTTCTTCTTTATAGGCTGGACACTGGCTGAAGTCCCATTGGTGGATCACCAAGACCTCCCTGCACAGGAAGACTGGTGACCCACATTTGCAGGACATTTCAAGAGATGCCCCCATGCATAGTCCCCTGGGACTTAGATGATCTCTGAGAACAAGGAACAAAATTATTGCTTAGGTCCCTCAGCCAAATTGGTATGGGTATTAAACACCCAGAAAGGCTAAGTTACACCAGCCTGATATATCACACCTATACTGAAATTGTATCTTCTGAAAAAAAAACTGTGTTATTTCCATATCATATTTCTTGATCCCCTTTTTTCCATTTTAACTTCATGTTACACTATAATATGCATATATGTCTACCATCATATACCTAAAATCCACAGTCTGAAAATAAATGGTAGGTTAGTTCTAGGACCTGTCTAGGGATTCATAGTATAAGAGCATGGTTATGTTCAGATCATGAGGAAATATATCATTAATGTTGCTCAATTTGCTGTAGAACTAGGTACTTGGTGCTAGCATCCACAGATGAGGGATACCATTCATCTTTTGTTTTTCAACGTTCATTTTAAGAGTGGGCCAGAACTCTGAGAGTGTGTTCCTTCAGACCTTCTCATGGAACTGAGTCCCCTAGCTGGGCTCCACTCATATTCTGTTCAAACAGTTTCCTAGCATCAACTAGAGAGCTACAAACTTGGGTCTACCATTACCAGAGAATCATGCCCTTTGATTCCTAGTCTAAAATAGCTCACATACTTTAATTATATACCTCAATTATTCCAACAGTCTTCAATGAGGATACAAATATGAATACATTGCCTCTAGTACTCTGATATACTAATTCAAGACATTCACTATCTTGGATAGAGGGCAATGTGGGGTCCTGGGGGATCAACAACAGGTGCTCAGGTCGGAGCACATGGCTCACACAGTGAGTTTGTTCACATTATAAACCATAGTTTTTTGGTGGAAGTAAAAAGCCATTAGTGCCAGACATGGTGGCGCACGCCTTTAATCCTAGCACTTGGGAGGGAGAGGCAGGCGGAACTTTGTGAGTTCAAGGCCAGCCTGGTCTACAGAGTGAGTTCCAGGACAGCTGGGGCTACAGGGAAACCCTGTCTCAAGAAGACAAAAAAAAAAAAAAAAAAAAAAAAAAATCAGCCATTAGCAGTTCTGTGTCACTATTTCATATGTAAATCATTCTTGTGGGACAATAGCTAATAAACCAAGTTTTTTCAAAAGTAATGAGGTGGGGCTGGAGAGATGGCTCAGTGGTTAAGACACTGCTTGCTCTTGCAGAGGACCAAGGTTCGATTCCCAGCACCCACATGGTGGGGTTAAGAACCATTCTTTTGTCTATTTTTTTTTTTTTTTTTTGAGAACACATCCCTGTGCCCCAGCTGTCCTTGGAACCACTCTGTAGACCAAGCGGGCCTTGACGCACAAAGATTCGCCTGCCTCTGCCTCCCCAAGTGCTTAGGATTAAAGGTGTGCGTGCCACCACACCCGCCCGCCATGAACTCACTTTGACTCTAGTTCAGGGGAGATCCAACACCTCTTTCTTGACCTCTGTGGCATGGCACGACATAGGGTGCACCAACCTGCATGCTGGACAGTACACTCCATACACCATACAAAAAAAATAAATTTAAAAAAAGAATAAAAAACTAAAATAAAAGTAATGAGGCTTACTGAACATTCAGAGTGACTAAAAAAATGATATCAATTATTTTTCAGCCTGTACCTTCTCTAAGTTGAAAACTGATACTATTTTTTTAATCTTAGTGGTATAAAAAAGTATTTCTCTTGGTCTAAAACTAAACTCTTCTTTGAACACTGAAGGCCCTGTTTATCAGTATTCAGAAAAAAACTAATTTGTCAGAAAACTCAATAAAGATTCTCACACAAAACCCAGTGCATCCTTGGGAAAGTGTGCCCTGTGGGCTGCCGAGGCTGCTCCTGCCCTGGACGGTCCACAGAGGAAGCCGGCACAGGAGCTCGACGGCAGTCTACGCTTGCAACAGTCCACGGCTTTTGGTCTTCAGTTCTCTTCCACTCTAATCCTACATCGTTGCTAATACAGAAAATCCAATACAACAGACTCCATGGGCTGTGCAAGCCAGTGCTGCATGACTTTAGAAGAAACTGTTCAAATCTGACATTCACTCTCTATATAACGAGAGTGGATCTGGGGTTACACAGCTTTCAGAAGTAGGGGCAGAGGGGTTTGAGAGGTATCAACAACTACATAGAATTGTCCTTTCTTTTTTTTTTTTTTTTTTTTTGTTCTTTCGGCCCGGGTCTCCCTGAAGCACCAGCTAGTCTGGAACGCAACTCGTAGACCAGGCTGGCCCTTGTACTCACAAAGATCCGCCTGCCTTTGCCTCCCAAGTGCTAGGATTAAAGGTGTGCGCCACCACGCCCGGCTTCTCCTTTCTTCTTGTTGCTTATTTAGGAAGGACGCCCACATGCGGGCTGTGTGTGTGTGTGTGTGTGCACACGCGCGCGCACGCACGCGCACGCACGCGCGTTAGGTATGTTTGGGTACCTAAATGAAAGAGAATAAAATGAAATGGCATTTCCCAACATGGAGTGAGTACAGGACTGACGGATAAACGTGTAGTTTTCTTGGCTCTGCCCACTGACAGGATGGAAAGCCCGGGGCAGCTGTACTCTCTGCTCTGATGCACACATTTGTTATCTGAGGCAGATACACAGGTACACAAGTTCATCCCTAAGGTTCAAAGAGACCCTCACACTTGCTTTTGATCCTATAAATGCTTTCTTCACTTTCCTTTTTCAAGTCTAATACTTAAGCCCCATCCTGACCAATATGTTTTGAATGCCCCTTACACACTAAATTTTATTCAGAACTTGAACAAACATAAACGAAAAACAAATCCTATGCTTGTGGGTCTTCTACAATCCAGTGGGCAAGAAAATCTATGTCAGATGTGATGAATTATAGCAATGAAAGAGTGACAGAGATCTAAGTGCTGCTATGGAGAAGGGAGCTGTCCTAAGGGGCAGCTGGAGAGAGAAGGTTGGAAAAGGGTGTGGGCCTCCAGCCGTCTCCAGCTGTTGGGGGGTGGGGGGGGGGATGAATGCACAGGCTGTAAGCCTGTGATGCAGGTCTGAATGTCTGAGGAAGACCCACAGCACCAAGGGATTTCATTCACAAAGGATCGCTTCTACTGCAACTTCAACAGGGCACTAGGGAGCACGGTTCGGCTCACACATCACTCAGAGTCAAGAGGAAAGCCTGACTCTGGAACAGGGAAAGTGGGAGTGAAAGAAGACAGGAATCCAGGGACAAGGATACAGCTTGGTGACAGAGTACTGGCCCAGTATGCAACACATATGCAAGGCCACAGGTTCTATCCTAATCACAAAAATAAGCAAAATAACCAAACCAAACCTACCATCAACAAAAAGTATAGTGAAAAAAAAAAATGAGGTACAATGCCAAGGCTTTAGCTTAAGTTGCCATTTAGTAAAAACTACAGGGGACTTTTTTTTTTTTTTTTTTTTTGCTTGTTTTGTTTTGCTGTGGAGAGGGCTTGCAGCTATCAAGAGCAAATGAAGTGTGAGAATTCCGTAAAGACTCAGTAGAGGCAGCGATGGCACCTTCCTAGCATGAGCGCTAAGGGGTAAAGGCAATTCTGAACCCCCACATCATGGAACTCTGTGTGCCATCAAAGAGAGTGAGGCAGGTGTCCATGTACAGACACAGGAAGACGTCCAAGACAGACTGCTGCGGAGGAGGCGGGGCACTCTATTCCAGAAGGAGACAACTGTTGTTAATAATTCAAAAACCTCTATAAGATGGAGTACATGCTTCTATGATTAATTTTATGGGTCATCTTAACAAGGCCCATTACCCTGATAATTGCCCAAATGTTATCTTAGCTATTTCTCTGAAGGTGTGTATTTGAGAGGAGATAAACATCTCTATCAGCAGAGTTTGAAGAAGGCAGATCACCCTGCTCAGGTAGGTGGGCTTCATCTAATCAGTTGGAAGGACTTGGTAGAAAATACCTATCAAGAACCAGGAATTAATTCAGTGAGAAGACGACTTTTGAACTTGAACTGTGACCTTTTTCCTAAGTCACCAGCCTACTGGACTACTCTGAAGATCTGGAACTTGCAAAGCTTCCCAAGTGTGTGAACCAATTTTTTAAAACAAATTTCCCTTGCCTTTTTTCTACACATACTACCCCCCAACACACACACACACACACACACACCAATAAACATACCCTACTGGGTCTAATACAATTTCTTATGACATACATTTCAATACAATTCAATTTTTGTTTACAATTAAAATATATTTATTAACCAGAAAAAGAATAGCCACAAGCCTGAGGTTTAAAACTTAAAGTTTGGGTTACATTGAACAAGTGTCTGCCTATACATACTGCCATACATATACTACAGATCCATCCATAAACTACACATGTCACTATACATAGATGACAAAGTACTAAGTAAACATGTAAATATCCACATCTCACTGCTACAAAGCTGCTATGTTGCTTTTTAAAAAAATTCAAGCCACAGGCTTCTCTAATGCTCTCAATAAACTGCCAGTACCATAAGAACTACTGTTCATGTATCACGTATACTGTGAACATGGTGCCTATAGGACATGAACAGGCATGATGCACATTACAAATAATACCTAGTAAGCAAACACAGTGGAACGCTCAAATACAATGGTAATAGGGAAATGAAAATAAATTTAATTAAGTCTTTTAAAATAAAATTTTCTGAGAATCATAACTAGTGCTAATGGCAACTGTAAACTTGTATGTAAAAACAGTAACAACTGAGCAAGCAGCCCTCATCAGCAGATCCCTAGAGAGAATACATAGCACTGTGACATGCAGTGGGGGGGGGGGCATCCTATGAGACAGGAAGGAACCAAACCCTGAAACAAGTCAAATAAAGCTTGGATTTAACTTCTGAAGAGATGTATCTTACACATTTAAAAATACCTTAGATATGCTTGAAAAGAATTCAAAAAAGAAAAAAAAAAAAAAGGGAAGGGAATAAATACCTAACAATTGGAATTCAAAGCTAAATAAAATATATCACCTCTACCCATCAGAATGTTAAATATAGGTCCATTAGAATGATGCTTTTCAGGGGCTGGAGAGATGGCCTAGCGGTTAAGAGTGCCGACTGCTCTTGCAGAGGACCCGGGTTCGATCCCCAGCACTCACACGGTGGCTAAGAACCATCTTTAACTCCAGTTCCAGGGGAATCAGACACCCACTGCATGACACAGGTGCACAAACCTACATGCAGACAGTACATTCATACAAATAAAAATAAATAAAATTAAAAAAAAAGAATGATGCTTTTTGATTCCCAGCACCTATGTGGTGACTAAGAATCGTCTTTAACTCCAGTTCCAGGGGAATCCCACAGAGAAAATTAAAAAAAGAATGATGCTTACAAGCACTGCATAACAATATATAAAATAATACAATTTACATGAAAAAAACGAAGTTATAAAATTATCATTCAACTTCATTAGGAAGGTAGGACATAAAATTAGAAAGAAAACCAAGGGGCAAAGAAGTCAAGTTCACTGCTTTCAAAAGTATTTTTATGTAACATGTTCTTATTTTTGTTGTAGGAATAGGAAGAAAATCTGCAATATGAAAAAAATACTAAAACTAGTTAACAAACTAAAATTTATTATTTTTTTGGTCTTTTTGAGGCAGGGACTAAAATTTATTTGAAGTAGTATTTTTGTCTGGTAAGAAGCGTCTCTAACATCTTAAGGATCCTGCTTCTCATATAGAGGTATCTCTAGTTGACAGGAAAATAAAACCATAATGAAGTCAGATAGAAAGACACAGGAGAAGACAGGACGAAATTAAGAGAATACACGGTACTTGTTTTGTACTTACCACTGTACCAAGAAACTGAACGCTCATGCTTCCCCCTGCTTCTCGAGAAAGACACTAGAAGGAAAAGAAAAATATAAAGTAAGATTGCGTCCACACCCAAGACTTGTATGGATCACTCATACGAGCCAACAAACAAGAACTCCCAATGCCCGTCAGCCAATGAATGGATAAATAAAATATAGCATATCCTACTGCAATACTTGGTTTAAAAAGGAATGAAGTGTCAAAACAACACTACTACAGAAACCAGTGACAAAGGTCACTGGTAGGAACATCCTATGGCTTCACTTGGTAAGAAATGCCTGGAATAGGGAAGTCCACAGAGACACAGTGCATTGGTAACCGCTAGGAAGGGTGGTGGGGAGGAGACAGGTGACAAGCTTTAAGTGTGTAGGGTTAGGGTTAGGGATCTGAAAATGCTCTGAAGTCAACTGTGGTGCCAACTATTCCCTCTGCTGCGAAGAGACCACTGAATTATAACTTTATTTTTTTTTAATTTTATTTATTTTTGTATGTGTATGAGTATACTGTCTGCATGTAGGTCTGTGTACCCGTGTCGTGCAATGCCACAGAGGTCAGAAGAGGGTCTCGGATTCCCCTGGAACTGGAGTTAAAGACAGTTCTCAGCCGCCATGTGGGTGCTGGGGATCAAACCCGGGTCCTCTGCAAGAGCAGTTGGTGCTCTTAACCGCTAGGCTATCTCTCCAGCCCCTGAATTATAAATTTAAATGGGTGAAATGTATGGTGTGTGAACATTTCAGTAGCTACTGAAAGGAACTGCATTTGTTTAAATTAGTAGTGAAAGGGTTGGTGCGATGGATGAGCAGGTAAAAGCACTTGCCACACAAGCCTGGCAACCTGAGTTTGGCCCCTGGAACCCACGGTGGAGAGAAGTGATTTCCAAAAGTTGTCCTCTGACCTCCACACATGTACACACCTGTACTCACACATTCATTTTACACACACACACACACACATAATAAAATTTAATAAAATAACATGAACAATACAATTCTTTTAGGAGAGTAATAAAAACCCAATTTACTTCTATACTAAACATTATACTAGTACATTAAATATTCAAATCAAATAAAAACATTACCATTTATATGTATATATATATCTTAGTTGTGTGAACTTTAGTTAAAAGAAAAATACTGTTGAGAATGGGTGCCTAAATAGAGGTTACTAAAATACTGTTGAGGATGGGTGCCTAAATAGAGGTTACTAAACTTCCTAGTTTAGAAGTGGAAGTAACACTTTTTTCAGAGCATTCTTACCTGCAAAATTGCTGTCTTTAATTCTAACCTCTTTTTTTTTTTTTTTTTTTCGGTCTTTTTGACTAACCTGTTTCTTAAAATCTTGTTCTGTGCTAATCAGAGAGGGCCCAGTGGCTTCAAAGCTGCAAGCAAATGTAGCAGTTCTAAGCAAACAGTGATGATTTTTAAGTTCCCGGGTACAGTCCTGGGAGAAGGACTGTGTATCAGTCACTTTTCTCACTGTTATAACCAAATACTTGACAGGAAGCAACTTAAGGTAAAGTGCACTTGAGCTCGGGCTTCAGGGGGGTATAGTCTATCATGTCCAGGAAGGCACGGCAGTGGGACCAGCTCTTGTCCCTGGTGGCAGAAGAGTGGGACACAGGACAGGGCTGCCCACTCAAGGTTGATCTCCCCCTCAGTTATCCCTTCTGGAAATGCGTTCACAGAAAGACGAGCAGGTGTGCTTCAGGAATTCTCTAGGTATTTCTTTTTTTTTAACTATTCTCGAGCAGGTGTGCTTCAGGAATTCTCTAGGTATTTCTTTTTTTAACTATTCTTGTTTTTATTTTATATGTCTTAGTATTTTGCCTGCATCATGTTAAATGCACCATATGCATGTACTGCCCATGGAGGTCAGAAGAGAATGTCAGATCATCTGGAACTGGAGTTACAGGTGGTTGTTAGCTGCCATGTGGGTGCTGAGAACCTAACCTGGATTCTCTGCAAGAACAGCTAGTGCTTTTAAGTGCTGAGCCATCTCTCCAGCCCGCTGTAGGTGTTTCTTAATCCTGCCAAGTAGACGGCCAACATGGGCCACTACAGAGTGTTAGTGGCTTCCAGTAGTAGTTCTATCCTCTTTCCAGGAGTAGACATTTATTAACTCAGATCTCCGAGACCACTCAGGCAATGAAATGTAGAGCAAGTTCCAACTGGAGCTCTTGACTCCTTCATTAAGAAAGGTCACAGCAATAAGAAGGAAAGTGGTTCACTGCCAAAAATGTTTCTTTCTACCTTCAAATATTACCAATGGCTTGATGTGACAATCATCTCACTGGCACACTAGGAGGGGTGCAGTAGAGAATGGACAATCTCAGATTCACGACATCACTTGGGCCCATACATCTATTTCTTTTTTTTTTTTTTTTTATTTATTTCTGTATGTGTATGAATGTACTGTCTGCATGCAAGTTTGTGCACCCGTGTCGTGCAATGCCACGGAGGTCAGAAGAGGGTCTCGGATTCCCCTGGAGCTGGAGTTCTCCTGGAACTGGAGTTTCAGACGGTTCTCGGCCGCCATGTGGGTGCTGGGGAACATACATCTATTTCTACGAATATATACTAGGAAAAAATACGGGTAGGAAAAGGCTACAGAAACCTCTCGGTGCAAGTTATAGAATGGAGAAATGTCCATATAAATGAGAGCAGAACTCGTGATAACTTCACAGTATATTCAGGAAGCCATTAGTTTTAAAATGGCTTAGATATAGACGAAATATGTTGTGTACCGTATCCAAAATGCTTGGGACCAGAAGTGTTTCAGACCTGGAAGGTCCTTTGGAATATCTATGGTCTATACCAGTTACAGATCTCTGCTCCAAAACTCCAACACACAAAAATATTTTTGGAGCAGTTTGAATTCTGGCTTCACAGATTAGAGATACTCTCCCTATAATATGTCTAAGAATACAAAGAAAGAACCAAACAGTATGTTCAGAATAAGATTCAAGAAAACATTCTAGAAAGGAAAATAGAGGTTTGGGGATAAAGATGTGTGTCTAAGTCAGAGTAACAAAGAACAGATCTATTCTGAAAAGGAGAAGCACTGAGCATCACACAAGTGACAGTGGAAGGCAGAGAGACAAAAGCCATGAGTAGAAAACAGCTCCAGGTCCAACAGTGGCTCCCACCCCAGCTCCTTTGGAAAAGGAAGCCACACAGGGTAAATAAGACCAAGGCAGCCCTGGTGGAACAGACTAGCTAGCAGTTCCAGCCACAGGAAAAGCCCATAGTTCTGTTAAGAAGTCCTGGGGGCGGGGGAGGGAGGGTTACATGACACATATGACACATATAGTCCCTTTTGTACACTGCAGGTCAGCACTGGGAGAAGAGCCCATTTTCCCACTCACTCCAGAGTTACTAAATGCTACAGCCAGGTGCCATCTTGAGAGGGGGCTACTGCTAGAGAGTCTCTGGGAATGTGAAAACAAGAACAATCACAAGCCTGAGCACATCCCGACTATGACTAGGCAAGAGATGGCCACAGGAGGTAGCTTCTGTGTGTGTTGGGGGTGGGGAGTGAAGGAGGGTGTGGCCATGGAGAGGAAGAAGCTGGCTTCAGGGCACAGTGGTTTGTGGCCCTGCCATCTGTGGTAAGGAGGAAAACACCACTGCCAGAGAGTGACAGTAGAGGCTGGTAGCTCTGAACCTGTGTCCAGCTGAATGCTTGAAATCAGTTCTCACCCGCTCTCTGCTCACATGGTTTAACGTGGGTGGTCAGGCCATTCTCGTTAGACAGCCTCTCCTCCCCGGTGAGTCTAGCCGTCCACGGAGGGCCGAATGCTCTGCTTGCTTCTACCCCTCTGGAATGCATTTAGTTTAGAAATCAGAGAACCCAGAATAGGAGATGGGAGGGTGTGTGCCCCAACCAAGAACTGGGGTGTAAAACTGTGAAGCTGGCAGTGGTTCCGGAGATGCAAAGAACGGAAGATCCTAAAGTAAATGCAGCCCTGGTAGACAAGTGACCCTGGGCTGGCCTGGGCTCGGTATCAAATGTTAAGAAAGAAGCAGACTTCAGTTTCAACGGACCTCCCCTTCGCCTGACAGACTCCAGTACCTGCAAGATGCTATAACAATTTGTGATTTTTGAAAATATTTTTCTTATCTCCCCTCCACCACATTTTTTAGTACTGTTTTAATTTCATTTTTATCAACTTTTACATTTTTATTTTTATGATGTTTAATTTTATTTGCATTTTCCTTTATGATTTAATCAAAACCTTTTTATCTGGAGCTCTTTTCCGTTCACTTTCTTAGCATTCCTCTTTTTTTCTTTTGCATTTCTTTTAACTTTGCTTTTTTGTTTGTTTGTTTGTTTGTTTGTTTGTTTTTGAGACAGGGTCTCCCTGTAGCTCCCAGCTGGCCTGGCACTCACTCTGTAGACCAGGCTGGCCTTGAACTCACAGAGATCCATCTCCCTCTGCCTCCCAAGTGCTGAGATTAAAGGCGTGCACCACCAGGGCCGGCAACTTTGCTTTTTACTTCTTATTCTCCTTTTATTACCTCCTTCATTTGTTTATTAGAATTGCTTTTACCTTACTATTATTTTTTTATCTCATGCTATATAATTTTTCCAGTTTCTCTGTGTGTGAGACCTGTATGTGCATGTGTGTGATGTATATATGCATGTTTGTGATATATATACATGTGTGTGATGTATATGTGCATGTGTGCTACATCTGAGCTTGTGTTTAAAGGCCATCAGATGTCTTTTTCAGTCACTCTTCACCTTATTTTTTGAGACATGATCTCTCACTGAACCTGGAGCTCGCTGGTTGGCCAACAAACTCTAGGGATCTTCTTGGCTCTGCCTGCCTCCCACCCCAGCAGCAGTTCTAGATGCACACCACTGTACCTGGCTTTTACATACTAGGGGAAATGAGTTCGGTCTTTATGCTTGTAAGGCACTTCACCAACTGAGCCCTCTCAGCAACCCAACAGTTTCTTTTCTGGGTTCCCTGGTGATACACTGATTGGCTTTAACTGGTTTTAATTGTACTCTGTATCTGGTTAGGTTTGATATTGTTGCTATTAACAGGAGTTTGTTTTAATTGTACACTGTATCTGGTTAGATTTGGTATTGTTGCTATTAACAGGAGTTTGTTTTCTCCAGGGACGGAGCACTCACTTTGTCACTAAGAAGAACTTGAAATAAAACCAAAAAAGAAATCCGTCTCAACACATGCATAAATCCCAACACAGAAACAACAAACATGAGAAAGTAAATACAGCTCCTGTAGAAGATCCTAAAATGACAGAATGCCAGTCAAAAAGACTTCAAAGTCTACTTTGAAAAATGATCAATGACTTCAAATAAGCGGTTTAATGAAGTAAGAAACCCAATTCAGGATCTGTGTAAGAAACTCAGAAACATAAATGATAAATTAAACAAGAAGATTATGATTTTGAAAAAAAATCAAACAGGAACATTGGAAATGAAACACAGGAAATGAAAAGCTCATCTGTTCAGATAAACATACTAGAAAGCACCACCATGTGTTAGAGCTAACAGCAGCAGAAAAAATACAGACAGAAGACAAGGTGAAGGAACATTCAGGCATCACTAGAGAAAAAGTACTAAACAGGTGTGACTACATTTTAAAGATTTATTTCTATTTTACATGTGTGAGTATTTTGCCTGCATGTATTTATGAGTACCACATAACAGGCCTGATACCTGTGGATCGCCAGGAACTAGACATAAACAGTATGAGCTACCATGTGGGTGCTGGGGAGTGAACCTGAGTCTTCTACAAGAACAACAAGTGCTTTTAACTGCTGGGTCATCTCTCCAGATCCATATGACCAGAACTTTTAAGAACTCATCAATATGATCAAGAAACCAAACTTAAGAAGCCATGTGGTATTAAAAAAAAAAGAGCAGGTGTAATCCATAGGCATAGAAAATCTAATAAAATTATAGCAGAAAAATTCTCAAATCTAGGGGAAGATAAAGGTATCCAAGCACAAATATTAGACCCTCGAACAAACAGGAGCAGAAAAGAACCTCCCTGCCACACACTGTAGATGAAATTCCAAGAGTACAAAACAATGATCCTGAAAATTGCAAAAGGAAAAAAAAAAACAAAACTCTTAAAAAGGTAAATGCAACAGAATAACATCATCTTTTTCAGCAGAAACTCTAAAATCCAGGAAATCATAAGCTGATATATTTTAAGTCCCCAAAATAAATAACTACCAACCAACATTCATTCAAGTTATCTTTAAAAACTAAAGTTGAAATAAAGACTGAAAAAGATAGGTACACATTAAAAGACTACTGAAGCAGCATTAGATACTTAAAGGAATCTTACACACACACACACACACACAAAGGAAGAAGAAAGACCATAATAAATATAAGGTCTTAGGACAAAATAAATTAAGGGAATAAAAAGAATAAATGAACAAGTGAGAGCCAGAAATCAAATATGCCCAACTCAGTAAATCATCAAACCCCTAATATGAACAGAAGATAAAAAATTCCAATAATAAACAATGTTTGGAACAACCAAGGAAATAGCAAGCCCTTCTCAATAATAACCCTGCATGTACATGGTCTAAACTCTCCAACTGCAAGACATAGACTAAGTGACTGCATTTTATACCTCCATATATATTTGCTGTAAGAAACACACTTACTAACAAACCCTTCCTCCTCCTGTTCTTCCTCCTCCTCCTCCTCTCCCTTCTCCTCTTCTTCCTCTTCTCTACCCCAACCCCTAAGTAAAAAGATGAAAAGTAATATACCAGGCAAGTAGAAAAAAAAAAAAAAGAAACAGTAGCTGTAGCTCTATCATATATACAACAATTTGACATCAAGCCAAATAATCAGGAGAGTTAAAGAATTTCAACACATATTAATGAGAATAAGTGACCAAGAATAAAAATTATATTTTCAGTCAAGATTGGTACACTCAATTTATATTATCAATAGTTAGATCATCCAAACAATAACAACAAAATAAATAAACTTCAGAGTTAAGCTGCATCATAAATTAATCTACAAAACATTCTATATAACAGTTTTGGAATATAAAATATAAGGAATATAAATTCTTCTCAACAGTACATGGAACTTTCTCTAAAATAAATCACATTCTAAGCCATAAAGAAAGCCTTACCAAATACAAAAGAAACAAATAATTTCTTTTTTCTTTTTTTTTCTTTTTTCTTTTTTTTTGTCTTTTTGAGACAGTGTCTCCCTATAGTGCCAGCTGGCCTAGAACTCACTTTGTAGACCAGGCTGGCCTTGAACTCACAGAGATCCACCTGGCTCTGCCTCCTGAGTGCTAGGATTAAAGGCACCCGACTTAAAGAGGAAATCTTTGCCAAGTTATACATCTAACAGAGGATTAATTTGTAGAATACAGAAAGAACTAAAACATAATTAAATGCCAAAAAACTATGTAACCATGAAATGGGCACCTGTTTGATATCCTTAACTACCAAGGAAATGCAAGTAAAGCTATATTTGTGGTTTTACCTTATACCAGTTGGAATGACTATCATGACTAAAACAACAACCAATGGTGGAAAGAACATAGGGAAAATGGATGAGAGTAAATTAGTGAAGCTACTAAAGAAATCAGTATAAATGGAAGTCAGCAAAAGGATCCTCGAGAAACTAAACGAACATTCCTAACAAGAGAAATGTCATGTGATCCATCTATAACATTCTGGCTACATGCCAGAAAGAATCTAAACCAGCACACACAGAGATACTTGCACATCCATATTCACTGCAGCACTATTCAGAATAGCTACGTTACTATGAAATCAGTTCACATGCCAATCAAGAGAAGGAAATATGGTATATGCATACATAATGGAGTTTTGTTTGGCCATTGTTCTAGTTAGCTTTTCCATTACTGTGACAAAACACTCTGACCAATACCAACTTGGGGAGGAAAGGGTTTATTCATCTTATATCTCCAGGGTCACTCAGGAAGCCCAAGGTAGGAACTCAGGGCAGGAACCTGGAGGCAGGAGCTGAAGCACAGGCCATGGAGGAATGCTGCTTACTGGCTTGCTCCCCTAACCCATGCTCAGCCTGCTTTCTTATACAATATATACAACCTGCCCAGGGGTGGCACTGCCTACAATGGGCTGGGCCCTCCCACAATGCTCAACAATCAAGACGATACCCCACAGATGTGGCCAGTCCAATGGAGGAAATTCCCTAATTGAGGCTCGCTCAAACCAGGTGTGTCAAGTTGACACTAAAGCTACCCAGCACAGCCATAAAGAAAATGAAAGTACGTCATTTTCAGGAAAAATAGTCAAATCTAGAAATCATTCATATTAAATATGCCAGACTTAGACGAATACTGTGTTTTTTCTCTCATGTGCTAAGCCTAGATTTTGTAAGATATACACATAATATGAAAATGTAAGTGTGACTATCTGGAGCAAGGAAAAGGATCAGTGATAGGGATGTGGGCTGAGAGGGAAGTCAGGGATGAGCCAGGTGCACAATACACATATGAGAAATATAATGATGAAGCCATCATTTACACTGTGAATATACAGTAAAGTAAGAATAAAAACACTAAGTCTTTTTGGAAAAAAATCTGTAGGTTATCAAAATACTCTAGAACATATAAGGCACACACTTACTAGCTAATTCTTATTTGCAGGTGAGAAATACTGCCTAATCTTTTTTTTTCCACTTGTCTGTTTTTCCTGTTCTTTTATAAGGACAGGAATAACTCTGAAGGGCAAGAAGATAAAAACTATAGAGCAGAAAAGAGAAAGAATACACAACAAATTCGTATAGTCTTTTCTTTCATGTCTAAGGGAGATTCAATTTAGAACTCAGTTTTGATGTTGGGTGGCTCATATCTGTAATCCTAGCACTCAGGAGACAGAAGCCCAAGGGCCACCATGAGTTGAAGGTCAAAGTGGTCTACACAGCAAGTTCCAGGCCAGCCAGAGCTTATATACAGGTCTCAACACCCTGTATTAAAAACAAAACAAATCAAAACAAAACAGATAAAAGACATAACAACACCTCTCAATAATAAGAGTGTGAATTTTCAGTTCTAACCCTGGCATTTCTATTTTAATCATTCATGCATTTGTGGACTATCGTGGTAAGCACTGCTAGCTGAATTAAGATCCATGTTCCATGGGCTAGAGAAATGATTCAGCAATTAAAAGCACTTTCTGATCTTCCAAAGGACCCAAGTTTGGTTTTCAGCACCCACCCTGGCTGCTCACAACCACCAGTAATTCCTATTCCAGGGGATGCAATGCTCTCTCCTGGCCTCTGTGGAGACCAACACAGACATGACATCCACTCACAAATACACACATGTACACATAATAAATAAAATAAATCCTTAAAGATCCACCTTCTAGAACACTACAGGAAAGACAACAGAATTTAAAAATCATTCATTAGACCTCAATATGATAAGTCCATAAACCAGAGAGTAGGAAATACTATGGGATAAGAAGAAATATCAACAAAAATTCTAGAAAAAGATTTGAGACCGATTGCTAAACATTTCAGTTGGGTGTTTAAAATGAGCAGGATACAACTGATAAGGAAAACAGCATAGAGATGCCTCAAAAAATTTAGAGCTGTCCTGTGATCAAGGAATCCTATGTAGAACGCTGTACATATATCTAAAGGAAATGAAATCAGTATTATGAGGGAAAACTCTCCAGTTCATGTTCACTGCAGAATTATTTATGAGTACCATAATAGGTATAGAATTCACTCAAGTATCCATCAGTAAATGCATAAAGAAAATGTATATTGATATTTATCATATATACAAGAGTAGTATTTATCATTCAAAACGATAGAAATCCCATCATTTGCAACAACACAAATTTGAAGGACAGTATATATTAAGTACAAGTTGGGGCTGGAAGGATGGCCCAGTGGTTAAGAGTACTGGCTGCTCTTGCAGAGCATCCACATGGTAGCTAAGGACTATCTGTAACTCCAACTTCAGGGAATCTGATGCCCTCTTCTGACCTCTGTGGGCACTGCACAACACAGGTGCACTTACATACATCCAAAGGACATATTCATACACACGAAACATTTAATAAATAAAATATTTATAAAAGGAAAATAAATCAAGCATAGAAAGACAAATATTGCATAATTTCATTCATAAGTTTAAAAAGCTGAAGTCCTAGTAGTTGAATGGCTGTTACCATGGTTTAAAATAAGTAACAGTTATGGTGGTGGTGATGGTAGAATGTAATTGGTCAAAGGATGGAATATTCAGTTAGATTAGGTTCAAGAGACCCATTATATAACTGACTAATGCATTACATTACTGAAGATTGCTAAGGAGGTAGATTATCAGTGTTCTTATTACAAAGAAAGATTATAAAGATGTGAGGTTATACATATCTTAATTAGCTTGATCTAGTCATTCAATAATGTATATATTTAGCCAGGCGTGGTGGCACACGCCTTTAATCCTAGCATTCAGGAGGCAGAGGCAGGGGAATCTTTGTGAGTTCAAGGCCAGCCTGGTCTACAGAGTGAGTTCCAGGACAGCTAGAGCTATAGGGAGACCCTGTCTCAAAAACACAAAAAAACAAAGCAAACAAAGAAAACCCCCACAAACCACCAGCAGCATGTGGTGGCTCATGCCCTTAATCCCAGCACTTGGGAGGAAGAGGCAGGTGGATCTTTGTGAGTTCAAGGCCAGCCTGGTCTACATAGTGAGCTCCAGGCCAGCTGGGACTAAAGGAAGACCCTGTCTCAAAAAAAGACCAAAAAAAAAATGTATATATTTAAAATGACATCCATGAAAATGTCAATTATAAAAATAAATCTTTTTATATGTTACATGTTTGTGTGCACACATGTGAAGGTCACTGCAGACACTGAATGCTTTCCTCAATCTCTCTCCATCTTTTTGTTGTTGTTGTTGTTGTTTGAGATAAGAGTTTCTCACTGAACCTGGAGTTCACTGACTCAGCTCCTGGCCAGCAAGTCCCAGGGGCCTTCTTGTCACCCTCCTCAGCAATGGGATCATACGTGGACACTGCTGTACATGCTTGCACGGTAAGCAACTGTGCAATGTGAGCCATATCCCAGCTGAGCCCCATCCTAGCCCCTAAAAATAAACCATTAGAAAAATACAGCAAGAATTTCACAAAAGGAGAATGAAAGCAAAATGTCCATGCTGATGGGAAAGTTTATACAAATCTTGGATTAGGAACAAGCGTGGGAAGTTGAAGGAAGGGTGAGTCGTTCAGTGTGGCCAGAAGCAAGGATGGTTAAAAGATGCAGTGGCAAAAAGGAAACAAAGAACTCCAGAGCTAGGGCATGTACTCAAAACCAGTTCACACTATACAATGCTTGGTGGTTGTGCCAGGGACTGAAGCCAGGGCCCCTGCACATCCTAGGGAAGGACTCTATCCCTGAGTCACAGTCTCAGCTCTACGGTAAAAGTTTACAGATCTGAAAGATGACCTTTGTTTTTGTTTTGGAGATAAGGGCGCACCGGAGTGTAAAAAGGAATCCCCTGTACTGTTGCAGGAAGCCCAATGTGCTCTTACCAGTGGGGTGTGCAATCCCCAAAATAGCTAATCCACAACCATCCCTCACATGTACAGTTCCTGATGGACTAGGAACATGTATCTGGCACTTTCTCCTTAATGCCCACAACACACAAGACACTGGTGTAGACAAGAGAACATAAGATCAGCCTTCGCTAAGAATGCTTTAGGATTCCGGTATTATGAAAGAGCAAAGTGAGCAATGCCTGCCTTAATCCTAAACTGTCCAACAGAAGTTTGGCAGCTGAAATTAGAAGTGTGGCCATCAAAAAATTAGAAGGAACCATTCAGAACAACGCAGATGTTGAAGAAGTGAAGCATTGCCATACTACACTGCTAAGGCTTGAGAGCAGCAAGAAAGCCCTCAGAGCAGCCCATCATCACTGAAAATGGGATTTCTATCATCACTGGATAAGGGGTTTCTCCAGCCATGCCTCAATTTTCCTTCCTTGTAGACTACGCCAGAAAGAAGAGCCATGGGACACAGGCAACATTTCACCAGAAAGACTCAGTACAGTGAAATGCCTCCAGTCCAGCTACCATCGAGCTGATGGAAAGTCTGATGCAAGGTGGAACTCCCAGACAGCAACGGTGGAAGCGTGGTCATGACTCTTCCCCGGCCCCATATCGAAAAAACAGGCGTCTACAATAGCCAACTCCAAAGCCCATGATTTAGACAAAAAGCAGGCGACAAAGTATATTTCTGTAACTCAAATACACTCAGGGACAACCAGCAATGCTTCCTATACCTGACCAGAAGAAAGCACCTGAAAACAATAGAGGTTGACTAGACCTAAGAGTTCCCAAATATCCAAACACACCCTGACTGAGTAAGGGACTACTTGAGGAAAGTGGCTGAAACACTGGGTGAGGTCTGGTGAGTCTGTTCCCAGAGGAATACCTGGGTATCTCTTGATACAAAGTTACGTGCCCCTGAGGCCCGCCAGGAGCAGTGTGGAGCAGTCTGCACCCTTCAGACTCTTAACACCTCAACTCTGTCCCAGGTGTCAGCCCCAGAGTGAAAAGAAAGTGCTGGGAAGAGAATCCAAGTTGAACAGGCAGGGACAACAAACACACAAGAACATCCAGATACAAATGGGGGCAAGAAACAAAGGCCCAGAATTTTATAGGATATAAATAGTATCTCCACAAAGCTGATAAAAAAATAGAGCCAGAGATATCAGAAGGCCATCATATTTTTCATATTTTTGATCACTTTAAAACATAACAACAAGGCTGGAGAGATGGTTCAGCAGTGAAGAGCACTGACTGCTCTTGCAGAGAACTCAGAGGTTCAATTCCCAGCACCCACATGATGGCTAACAACAGTCTATAACTCCAGATCCAGGGATCCAACCCCCCTCTTCTGACCTCCACAGGCATTGCATGACACAGGTGCTCTTACATACATGTAGGCAATACACATATACACATAAAATAAATTTTAATTAAATATTAAATATTTTTCTAAAAAAACATGAGAGCCAGGAAGAACTGAATAAAATGTCTTTTATAAATGTCAAAAATAAAGGACAGCAAAAAACCTAGTCAACTACTTTCAAATAAAAAGGAAAAGGAAACTGTCATGCCCCAAATCCACATAAATTTATTAAAATGAAACAGGGCACAGAAAAATAACCCTACAAAGATGATAGCAGGACAAAAATGCCAACAAAACAGATAAGCCAAATATTCAAGAAATTGTCTCCAAAAGAGATGAAACTCAGAACAGATTAAAAATGTGAGACACGGGCTGGAGAGATAGCCTAGTGGTTAAGAGCACCGACTGCTCTTGCAGAGGACCCAGGTTCGATCCCCAGCACCCACATGGCGGCAGAGAACCGTCTGTAACTCCAATTCCAGGAGAACTCTAGTTCCAGGGGAATCCGAGACTCTCTTCTGACCTCCGCGGTATTGCACAACACGGGTGCACAAACCTACATGCAGACAGTACATTCATACACATACAAAAATAAAAAAAATAAAAAAATACAAATGTGAGACACAATGACTTCAGAAATAAAGACAATCCCCCTCAAACAACCCCCAAACCAAAACCATTAACAAAGAAGCATGCCCGAAACTGCCATAGAGACATAGTGTTGTGGTCAGTTATGATTTGTGCCTTACCATATCATAGATCAACTCTGTCTATACCTTGGTTGCATCCCACACCCTAAAGCCTCAGTCACCGGCCACGTGGCCACTTCTGGCTCCTGGTTTTCCTCCTACTTCCCTTTCCACCTACTTGTTGGCTTTTCTGCGGGCTTCACCTCCTCACATTCATTCCTGTTCTTCCCCTTTTAAATTTAACTTTATGGGTCATGAGATGCATAGTGGGTGGAGGTCTTGCTGCCAAACCTGACTTGAGTTTGATCCCTGGGATCACAAGGTAAAAGGAGAGAACAGACTTCCTCACGTCGTTCTCTGAACTCCTCACACCATCAGCACGCAGAACGTCACCAGCACCATCGGCACGCAGGATGTCACCAGCACCATCCGCACGCAGGACGTCACCAGCTCCATCCGCACGCAGGACGTCACCAGCACCATCCGCACGCAGGACGTCACCAGCTCCATCCGCACGCAGGACGTCACCAGCACCATCCGCACGCAGGACGTCACCAGCACCATCCGCACG
Organism: Rhizomys pruinosus; assembly: GCA_009823505.1. NCBI lineage: Eukaryota > Metazoa > Chordata > Mammalia > Rodentia > Spalacidae > Rhizomys > Rhizomys pruinosus. The sequence continues at coordinate 3,792,215 of VZQC01006693.1, read as the reverse complement.
CAGGACGTCACCAGCACCATCGGCGCGCAGAACATCACCAGCTCCATCGGCAGGCAGAACGTCACCAGCACCATCAGCAAGCAGAACGTCACCAGTTCCCAAAGACTTTTCTTTCTTCCTAGCCCAGACTCCACTGCCAAGTTCACTAGCACGGAACTTCTCCCCTTGTTTTGTTTTGTTTTTTTTTTTGAGATTCAGAATTTTAGGTCTTCAATCCATCTTGAGCCAATTATTACATAAGGTTCTATTTTGCTATTTATTCATTTGTTTCTTTTATTTTTATATGTATGCCTGTTTGTCTGTACATCATTTGCGTACAGGTACCTGTAGAATCCAGAAGGGACTGTTGGACTGCCTGGCCCTGGAGTCACAGACAGTTACATGCTGACCAACATGGGCATTGGGAACTGAACACAGGTCCTCTGAAAGAGAAGTAAATGCTCTTAAGCAATGAGCCATCTCTCCAGCCCAGCCCCTTCTTTTTTTCTTTTTCAGACTCTTAACTCTATAGTGTATGAAACACTTGCACACTTGTAGGAAACACTTGTATAAAGCCGCAGCAACAAAGCACCTCTCGCTCGTTCTTCTTAAAGCGGTTTATTCAGGCAGGCAGGTCTTGTCAGAATGGTTTATTCAGGCACATCTTTTCTCCTTCTCCAAGCTTCTCCCTCTAAGCCTCAGGTCTTTCCCTCTAAGCCTTCTCCCTTCTCCAAGCCTTCTCCTTCCTCAGGCAAGCAAGCTTCTCTTCTAAGACTAGAAAGTCCCTCTATTTATCCACCTTTCCAGCCCAGGTTGCGTGGCCTTAGTCTATTGGTATCATCTGGCCTGATCTTGTATACAGGGTGCACCTGCACAGCTCAAACGGTGAGCGTGGCTTTACTTTGAGGTAGGAGGGAATCAGGTGTTAATCATAAGACTCAGGTGTTAGTCATAAAACTTTGCTAAAGTCTCGGGTGCCTTCTTAGGACTGTCACCACACCCGCTCCCCACACTATAGCCCCAGGCTGGCCTTGAATTCATGGCAATCCTCCTGCCTCATCCTCTTACTGCTGGGATTATAGGTATGAGCACTATGCGCAGTCTACTTTACAATTTTACATGTGACAGATCCATGCTATTGTTCATGGTGACTAAATTTCTGTTTACAACTCTTTTCTTTTGAACTCATGACTTGGTCAATTGTTACTGTAACACTAACTCTTACATATCTAAAGCACCTATCAAACATGCATAGTTTAAATCAAATTCTTCTTTCAAAGATTTTATTTTTAATTATGTGTGTGTATACCTGTGTAGGTATACACACACACACTCAAGTGCAGGTGGCCTCACAGGCCACAGGCATTGGATCCCTTAGGAGCTGGAGTTACAGGTGGTTATGGACCGCCTGAAATGGTTGCTGCAAATTGAACTAGCGTCCTCTGAAAGGGCAGTATATGCTCTTAACCACCAAGCCATCTCTCTAGCTCCTAAATAGAATTATTTATTTTTTTTTTTTGAGACAGGCTCTCCCTGTAGCCCCAGATGTCCTGGAACTATGTAGAGCAGGCTAGCCTTGAACGGAAGAGTCAATGGAAGCTCCTCAACTATATAGCTAAATGGATTCAAAACACAGAGCTTTCCTTTGCGCTTCCACTGAGGAAACATTAATTCCACGGAGGAAACTATAATTTTCTTCTTATTTTAATCTTTTGACAGTCAAAGAAATGTAAAAATAAACTTAACATTTATCATCTTGGACTTTTCTCTGAGAGAAATGATGAGTGTTTGAGATGCTGGCTAACAGAACCATCCCAAGCTGATCATCATGTACCACGTGCACCTGCCCAGATAGCACAACATGTTTGAGATGCTGGTTAATGGAACTATCCCGAGCTGATCATCACGTACCACGTGCACCTGCCCAGATAGCACATCATGTTTGAGATGCTGGCTAACAGAACCATCCTGAGCTGATCATCGTGTACCACGTGCACCTGCCCAGATAGCACACTCCCTCAGATATGTATGATCATTATCTATCAGTTAAATATAAATAACTAGAGATTAAAAACCAGCTTCATACAGTTTTTCATTCAAATGTTGTCAAATGACTTTACCTCAGTACAAGTTTGTGTGTAAGCAAATTTGTCTGATAGTTGTAAAGTGAATTCATTAAACTACAGCGAAACAGACATTCAGTGTTTGATAGAAAGTACTGAAGGAGGTTTTTCTGGTTCACAAAAATTTTAGTGTTGGTCCTGAGTTCAAAAAAGTCACAGTGAACTTAATGCTAAGACACTGAACTTCTACATGGTAAGGAAGTCCAGACAGCAAGTTTCAACTCCCAGCATAAACTGCAGCAGCAGCTATGGACAGACAGACAAAACAAATCAATGTGGCTATATTCTAGTAAGACTTATTTATGGGCAATGAAATTTGAATTTCACACTTTTTTAAGATTTGCTTCACAAGGAAGTGAGATTTTATTTAAAACTGGGGCTTAATTCTATTTTCCCTAAAAGAACAGATAATTTTCCCACACAGAAAAACTAACATTTGTTCTGGAATCCAAAAAAAACCAAAGTATTCAACTCATAATTAGATATGAGGCAAAATAAAAACAAAAGACTACTCAATAAGCTAGTAACAAAAATTTTATTACAGAAGCTAGAGAGATGGCTCAGTAGTTAAGAGCACTGCCTGCTCTTGCAAAGGACTGGGGTTTGATTCCCAGCACACACATGGCAGCTAACAACCATTTGTAACCCAAGTTCCAGGGGACTCTGATGCCTTCTTCTTACTTCTACACTGCACAACATGAGTATACTTACACACATGCAAGCAAACAATCATATGTGTAAAATAAAAATAAAATATTTTTAAATGTTTGTTAAAGGCTTTTCTGAAAATGTACCTAACTTCTTAAAATCTTTTATCTAACTACTATAACTACCTCCTTTTCAACTTCAAATGGTTCTTCAAAGCCAGATAAACTTTCCCTTCTTATTCAGAGTCTGCTCCAACATTAAGAAAATATGCTTTTGATGTCTTCAGAAAGAACATTTTACAAGATTCTGTTAACGAAATTTGTTTGAATCAAGTTTCATACAAAATTTGGGCTGGAGAGATGGCCTAGCGGTTAAGAGCTCCGACCGCTCTTTCAGAGGACCTGGGTTCGATCCCCAGCACCCACATGGCTGCCTAGAACCTTCTGAAATTCCAATTCCAGGAGAACTCCAGTTCCAGGGGAATCCGAGACCCTCTTCTGACCTCCGCGGCATTGCACGACACGGGTGCACAGACTTGCATGCAGACAGTACATTCATACACATACAAAAAATAAAATAGGGTCAGAGAGATGGCCTAGCGGTTAAGAGCGCCGACCGCTCTTGCAGAGGACCTGGGTTCGATCCCCAGCACCCACATGGCAGCCAAGAACCATCTGAAATTCCAATTCCAGGAGAACTCCAGTTCCAGGGGAATCCGACACCCTCTTCTGACCTCCGCGGCATTGCAGGACACGGGTGCACAGACTTGCATGCAGACAGTACATTCATCCACATACAGAAATAAATTACTTAAAAAATTAAAAAAAAATTAAAAAAAGCAAAATCAGTAACAATAAATCGAATGTTCTTAGAATATCTTTCTAGGATTCAAATAAAGTGAGAGGTAATTTTGCCTTTGCAAGTTCTGTCCCTGAGCGGTTAGAGGAAGAGTGGCGATGGTTCTCTCTCCCTCACTGACTTCCAGTTTGATAATACTCTCTCCCTCACTGACTTCCAGTTTGATAATGCTCTGTCAACACCGGGATTTGTCTTTTCAGGCTCTGGTGCAGCGGCTGGTCTCAGTCTCCACGTTCACTATAATCAGTGCTGACACTTCAAGATTCTCCTCTCACATCCACTAAAATACAATTTTCTAGTTAGCAAACAGTAAAGGAGAAAAAAAAAAAGTGTGTGTGTGTGTGTAAGTGAGTGAGTGAGTGAGTGAGTGAGGCAGGAGTTTCCAAAGATGTTTTCCTGTTGTGTTAAATTAATAAGCACCTCTAAATCATAAAAACTGCTCTAAGAGAACAAGGCAACTGCTCGGCACCCAGGACTTCTGTCCAAAGGCAGGTAGACTTGCATCGAGTTAATATCTTAAATTACAGTCATGCGTACATCGCAGCTGTTAAGCCATGATTACATTTTTGAAACATAGTGAAAGGAGTTATTTCTGTTCTGCTGGCAGGCTCATTCCTAAGATGTGTAACTGTAATTGATGTTTTCAGGAACATGAAAAGGAGATGGTTAATAATTACTCTTTCATTTCCTACTTCTTTGGGAAAAAATACTAATCTCTGCTTATTCTGTTATATATTTATATATCCTACACAACCTAAATATGTGGTTTTGTATTACATTTGGAGACTCTAGAGTAATCACATGCACACAGTACAAAATAACAGCTAATTACTTCTAAGAGGGAGTGGGAGTGGGGGTGGGGTGGAAAGATCTTAAAAAACTTGGAAAACATTTATTTTAAGGCTGAAGACATACTATGAATTAAATCCTTTTTCTCTGGACACGTGCACATGCCAGCAAATACAGGGAGAAATGTTAATGCCATCGTTTAATTTTCCTATTGAAATTGAAATTTTAGGGGCTGGAAATATAGCCCAGAAGTAGGATCCTGGTAAGATCAAGCATGCACAGAAAGAAGCTCACACATTAACCTTAGGATAAACACATAGTTATTAGGACTGAAACTCAAATTTGCTTTCAAATCTTGTGAGAAGTATTTTAATCTAAAATACTGACAAGAAAAATAGCCTATTTTCAACTTCCAAAGTGGAAAAAAATGAAACAACATCTTTCATTTAGAAACAGAAAGTTCTGGCCAGGCATGGTGGTGCATGGCTTTAATCCCAACACTTGGGAGGCAGAGGCAGGTGGATCTCTGTGAGTTCAAGGCCAGCCTAGTCTACATAGCAAGCTCCAGGCCAGCTGGGAATAAAGAGAGACCTGTCTCAAAAAAAGACACACACACACACACACACACACACACACACACACACAAAACAACAACAACAAACCCACAAAGTTCTGGTTAAATTTCATAAAATTATTCAAATTCAGTGTGGCCAAGCATGCGAATACATCATAGGCAGTGTATATAGTGTGGCCAAGCATGTGAATACATCACAGGCAGTGTATATAGTCTGTGTGGCCAAGCATGGGAATACATCACAAGCAGTGTATATAGTCTGTCCCACACCAATAGCTCTTCCTTCATATTCTTGTGCTTGAGCATTAATCTACATTACTTAGGCTCACTAGGCATTTTAAGTTATCATGTTATATAATCTATTTAATACTCCAAGTGGTTCACAAGTAATCCATTTAATCTGGCATTCTGCAATAACTAGCATGAGATTCACGTGACACTATTCCAAATTTGTCTGCTTTAACATGGAAAATTAGTTCCACTTAGTTGCCTATCAATGACCTATTCAATATAGAATGCAGAGGTGCTGCAATCTGCTCCTTACTAGTATTTATAATAAATTTTTCTCTTGAAAATTCTTAAGCAAGAATAAGAGAAAGGGAGAAAAAAAAAGTCTTCAAAGGTACACCCTGAATAGCTCCACATCAGACAAATACAGAAATTGTTAGACCTTAGCAGGGTCTCCAGATATTTTCAAAAGTATTTAGCTACTCTTCAGGCCTGAAGACAACCTGCTGTGAGCAGGTGGATAGAAGAAATCACGCCACACAAAGAAGCAGGCCAGGAGCAGTCAGCTGGCTCTGCCTGCGAATGTTCTAACAACGTGACTACGCAAAATGAAAATCTACTCTGTAAAACGCTAACAAGAAACAACCTAGTGAATCCCAGCAGACAAATTACACTGTAAGAAATGGAAAACTCTTTTGAGTTGGTCAAAGTAAAATTGAAGAGCCTGTTTCAAGGTGAAGAAAGAATGAAAGGAATTCACAAGAAAAGAACATGGCCAGAGTGATAACACTGATAATGATGATGAAACTTCTGTTAATTTAGCTTGCTCTCTACTACAAAGGCACACATGGAAGAGCCGGAGAGTGAGCTCAAAAGGACCTAGCAAATCTTCTGTTTTCTTTGTCACTTAACCCCACAGGCAAGAAATCATTCCATCACATAAAATCAGCTCTAACTTTTGTTAAACTACTAAATTAAAATTAGAAGGATCTACTAACTACATGATAAATCCATCCTCTCTTTAAAAATGAATTCATTTATTCACTCTTCAATTCATTAATTCATTAATCCAATTAATTTTGTGTCTGTACTTGTAAGGGGTGTGGAAGTACATGCTCGTGTGTGTGTGTGTAGGCCAGCAGTCAACCCTGGGTGTTACTCTCATACAACATTCACCTTGGTTTCTAAGCCACGGTTTCTGAACAACCTGGAGCTCATGCATTAGGCTGGGCTGGCTGGCTGGTAACCCCCAGGCATCTTCCTGTCTCTGCCTCCCCAGCACTGGGATTACAGGTGTACACTACCATGTCTGTTTTTATTTTTATTTTTCTTTATTTATTTTTTATGTGTATGAATGTACTGTCTGTATGTAGGTTTGTGCACCCGTGTCATGCAATGCAGCGGAGGTCAGAAGAGGGCGTTGGATTCCCCTGGAACTGGAGTTAAAGATGGTTCTCAGGGGGCTGGAGAGATGGCCTAGCAGTTAAGAGCACTGACTGCTCTTGCAGAGGACCCGGGTTCGATCCCCAGCACCCACATGGGGGCTGAGAACCGTAACTCCAATTCTAGGAGAACTCCAGTTTCAGGGAAATCCGACACCCTCTTCTGACCTCTGTGGCATTGCACGACAGGAGTGCACAAGCCTACATGCAGACAGTAGATTCATACACATACAAAATAAATTTAAAAAATTAAAAAAAAAAAAAGATGGTTCTCAGTCGCCATGTGGGTGCTGGGGATCGAACCCGGGTCCTCTGCAAGAGCAGTCAGTGCTCTTAACTGCTAGGCCATCTCTCCAGCCCCCCATGTCTGTTTAAATGAGTGCTGGGAATAGAACTCAGGTCCTCCAGCTTGCAAGGAAGCACTTTACCAACTGAGCTATCTCCCTAGCCCTTTATACAATTAATTAATTTTTTTGGTCTTCTCCCTGTAGATCTGACTGTCCTGGAACTTACTCTGTAGAGCAGGCTGGTCTTGAACTCACAGAGATCTGCTTCCCTCTGCCTCCCAAGTACTATGATTAAATGCGTGTGCCACCACGCCCAGCTAATACAATTAATTTTAAAATGAGAAACATCAAAGCCATGGGCACCACATGGGAGAGCACTGAGGAGACAACAGTACTATGTTTTTATCTGCAATAGATCTCTTGATTATGTAGGCTTGCCAGTTGTCAAAGCCAATAGTTACATTTTCCACATGGAACTTCTTCAAATATGACTAACAGGATTGATAAAACGTCTGAAACTCCAATTCCAGGAGAACTCCAGTTCCAGGGGAATCCGACACCCTCTTCTGACCTCCGCGGGTGCACAAACTTGCATGCGGGCACTACATTCATACACATACAGAAATAAATTTAAAAATTTTTACTTTTTTAAAATTTTATTTATTTCTGTATGTGTATGAATGTACTGTCCGCATGCAAGTTTGTGCACCCGTGTTGTGCAATACCACGGAGGTCAGAAGAGGGTGTCGGACTCCCCTGGATCTGGAGTTCTCCTGGAATTGGAGTTTCAAACGGTTCTCGGCCACCATGTGGGTGCTGGGGATCGAACCCGGGTCCTCTGTAAGAGCGGTCGGTGCTCTTAATCGCTAGGCCATCTCTCCAGCCCAGAAATAAATAAAATTTAAAAAAATCCAAATTCACTGAATTTTAATCCATTTTATTTTAACAACTGTAGCAATGTGGTGCATATTTCTGTTAAATACACCTTCACTGTTTGGTAGAGCACTTGTAATCATTCTGTGGCTTAGGATGCAGTGGCAAGCACACATGTTGGACCTCTGTGTGGTTTCTATGATCACTTTAGTTAATTTTTATATTGTTCTATGATGCATATATTCTTGAATATACCAATGTATTTATATAGGATACATTATTAAAATTAATTTCACTTTATTTCTTACATTTTGAAATATTGCTACTAAGAAAAATATATAAGGTTCACATGACATTTCTACTGGAAAAGGCTATTTTACACCACAATTTTAAAGTGGTAATCTAATACCACTAATATAATAAAGTGGAAATCTAAATATATCTTTTCACAAAAAAACAAGAGAAAGGATTGGTGGTTCTCACATTATACTGTTAGCGCTTGCTTGATAAACGTCATTACTTTTTTATTTAATCAAATCTAGACCCGTGTCCCCCCATCCCACCAGAGCTCATGCATTCTGCTGAGCATGCTTTTCATCTCTTTCTCAGTCTTTCTCAGTATTCTCCATATGGAAATTGACTGTTTTGAACAGAAGTTCACTGTTTCAGTCAGTTCTTTGATGCAGTCCTTTCTGTTGTTGCTGCTGTTGTTGTTGTTGTTGTTGTTAAACATCATTATTAATAAACTCTAAATCTAGAAAGAAAATACTAACAAATATATAACATGAAAAAGCAAGTAAGTATAAAATACTGCCATATTTTCCACAAACATGATATCTGAGCAAAGATTGACTTCTTAGATCAAGAAATAGAAGAATTGTTAATTAAAACAATTAGTGATGGAAGACCTTTAATTATGTTCAATAGTTTTCAATTCTGGTTCTTTAAATTATTCCATTTCAAAATATGGCTTCTCCTCCTTCAGATGGCTGCATCCCTGGATCTGGACTGATGCTTATTAATGGTGATTAGGGGTTTCTCCAAGAGTATGATTTTCTTCAAGTCAGAAGAGAAAATGCACTTAAACTTGGTACATATGGCAGAGTTCAGACTGTCTGACGCAGACTTCACTGAACAATGAATAATGAGCACCAGCAGGTGGGGGAACGTGGTGTGCACAAATCTCCAAGAGAAAGGAGAGAAGGCAGGTGGAGGCAGACTTTTGCTATACACTGTCGATAACTATCTACACCTATCAGTGGGTGGTACTGCTGGCCTGAGACTGCTTGGGTGCTGCTCAGAGCACAAGAAAGCAAACAGTTGCTGAGATAAGCAAGGACTAGCTCTGGGTAGGGCCTTGATCCTTCATTTGCCTTTGCTCTCACAGTATGCGGAAACTATGGTGCTTTGTATCTGCAGAGCTCTACCAGCCATGTTGTCTTAGAGTATGGATTCTCCAAATGTGAGAACTCAGGAACTAAAAAGACCCAATAAACATCGATCAATTAGAGAAAGGGTTAGGAGAAACAAAATCTAAAGCTTTAAATGAAGATACAGATCACACAAGCTTATTTGGGGAATTCTGACATGTGAAGACTGCATCCATCCACTGCCCTGTCCTTACAGCCATCTGGTTATTCTGCTTGTGCCTATGTCAGGAACTCAGCAAGACAACACCAATTCAAAGTCAAATCAAAACAGCAAATTCAATAGCTGAAGGGTGGCCTAAATGATTGTATTTGACAAAGCATAATTGATTTTTAGAGGAAATTATCTTTTTTTTTTTTTTTTTTTTGTCTTTTCAAGACAGGGTCTCCCTGTAGCTACACTTGTCCTGGAACTCACTCTGTAGACCAGGCTGGCCTTGAACTCACAGAGATCCACCTGCCTCTGCCTCCCAAGTGCTAGGACTAAAGGCGTGCGCAGAAATTATCATCAGTGAAGGCCAGGAAGGTGTGTGGACAGTGTGGTTGGTCTGGAAGAAGATAGCACTAATTCCCAAAGTGAATCCTGCCCCAAATCATAAGGCTCCAGTAACTATATTTCTGTTCGGATAATTTCGAGAAAATAGAAACCCTTCCAGGGATCCCATTAGCCTTAGGGCAGAGTAGAGTCTACATTTTGAGTTTCAGAAGGCTTTGTAGAATTTGGCTCTTCCCTCACTTTCCCCTCCCCACACCTGTTTAGGCTTATTCATGTTATGGCAAAAGTGTAAACCGGCTTCCCAAACTCTGGCTCCCAGGACACCAGCATGAGTGACACCTGGGCACCTGTCAGAAACAGATGTAGTGACACCTGGGCACCTGTCAGAAACAGATGTAGTGACACCTGGGCACCTGTCAGAAACAGATGTAGTGCAGCCCTACAGAATCAGAGCAAACTCTGCAGGTGCTGCAACAACTCGAGTCTCTACAAGTCTTCCAGATAAGTCTTCAGCACATCAAAGTTTGAAAGTATCACTCGTTGGAAGCACGAGTCCAAGGTAAATTACTATGTAAACAACTCCAGTGGGGAAAGCTGCAAATAGAGAACACACTGGTGAAAACACTCTGGGGTCACAACTGCCAGGGAAGCCACTTGGCAGACAGTATAAGGCTTAATAGCATGAATTCTGCAGCAAAATTGTAGATTCAGTCCTGGCTCTGCACTCATTTCAGGAACAGAACAAAACAAAATCCTGGCTCTACTTCTTACTAGCTGGGGCGGGGGGCATTAAGCAAGTCATTTTCCCTGAGTTTCAGGGGTCTTGTTTATAAAAGAGTATACAAGAGTATTGTTCTAGTTTGCTTTCAATTACTGTGACAAAACATTCTGACCAATACCAACTTAAGGAGGAAAAGGTTTATTTATCTTACATCTCCCAGGTCATCACTGAGGGAGCCCAAGGCAGGAACTCAGGCCAGGACTGGAGGCAGGAGCTGAAGCACAGGCCATGGAGGAACGCTGCTTACTGGCTTGGTCCCCTGGCCTATGCTCCAACTGCTTTCTTTTTTTTTTTGGTCTTTTCGAGACAGGGCCTCCCTGTAGCCCCAACTGTCCTGGAACTCACTCTGTAAACCAGGCTGGCCTTGAACTCACAAAGATCCGCCTGCCTCTACCTCCCAAGTGCTAGGATTAAAGGCGTGTCCAACTGCTTTCTTATACAACACAAAACCACCTGCAGAGAGGTGGCACCACCCACAGTGGGCTGGGCCCTCCCACATCACTCAACAGTCCAGTCCGATGGAGGCAGGTCCCCAGCCCAGGTGTGCTAGGTTGACACTAAAGCTCTCCAGCCTACTGTATACTGTTGTGAAGATGTGACTATATGCACTGTACCTTGAGCACTATACACAATTATTTTTACTATCACTGGCACTGAATCCACAAGGACCCTGTGAGTCAGCACTGAAGGTCAATGCTCATATATAAAATTCATTCCTTAAAGGAAAGTTTTTCTTACCTTGCTTTCAGACAATTGATTTTTTTTAAATATACCAATACACACTCTTTCTGAAAGACTTTATTTCCTTCATTTAGAGCACTAAGTTGTTCTTTCAAAAAGTCTAAGGGATGCCTTGAAGGATAGGGCCATGCGATTCAGGTGCACTGATGCTCTTTGTAGCAAAGAACTTACAAAATGAAAAAAGCAATACTTATTGAACACGTTTCCTTATTACGGAAAATGCTTCTAGTGATTATTCTAAGTACATTTCTGGCTGAAAATTCCACCTATAAAAGAGCTGTCAAAACAACTATCAGCAGAGACACAGGAAGGATGCTGAAAAGTATGACATAAAAATGTGATAAAGAGGACTTTGTATCTTCTCGCCACTGAGTGATTAGACTATGTACCAGAATACACACTGGCCCAAACCACAACACACTCAGCACAGAGAATATGCTACTGAAAACATGGGTCACAAAACCACAGTTTTTGAAAGACATAATAGCAAATGGATTTGTTTTGTTCTGTTTCATTTAGTTTTGAAAGAGGGTTTCCCTATAGCCCCAGATGGCCTGGAACTTACTACGTAGACCAGGCTGGCTTAGATCTCACAGAGATCTGCCTGCCTCTGCCTCCTAAGTGCTGAGATTAAACAGGTATGTACCAACACATCCTGCTATTATTTTGCTTTTGAGACAAGGTCTCATGTATCTTAGGCTAGCATCCAACTTACTGTGAAGCTAAAGATAACTTTTAACGTTTGGCCTTCCTGTTTCTATCTCCTGAGTGCGGGATTACAGGAGTGAACCATCACATCTCTTTTTATGCTGAGGATGGGTAACCATTGTATCACTGAATCACATCCCAGCCCCATCAAATGACTAAAGTGGTGTGAAAGTATTTCCTGACATTTCCTTCAAGGATCTCCAGGAATTTCATCATATATATATATATATATATAGATAATATATATATATATATATGTATACACACACACACACACACACACACACATACAATTATAAAGTTAGAAAATGAAATAAAGCAGCCAGTTAGGAGATGGAAGAAAACAGATATGGGGATATATAAAAACATCAGATTCAAACAGAAAGCTCAGTGTTGAGTTCAGGTTTTCTTAGACTCACAGAAGTAAGACACCAGTTGAGATGAGTATGGAAATAGTTCAGTCTCTAAACACCTTCTGTGGAGTCTGTCTTCTGACCCACACTATCGAATAGAGACAAGTATAGACAGGGTCTAGAATATCTGAAATTCTTTGATTTCTTTAGGTTTTGAAAAGTCTTTTTTTAGTTTATGTAAAGTCAAGTTAAAGAATAAGCATTTAATGGTATAGGGAAGTTATGACTTTTCTCCATATGGAATTTGTTATAGCCACATTTATTATAGTTGTTTTTCGAGAAACTTCCACTTCAATACAAGCTGATGCTGAAGGCTTAGCTTCTTTCTACCTCAAGTGGAGGGTACAGGTTACAAAGAGTACTCTATGAACTCTAGCTTTCAAGGCACCTGATTAATGTAAGAGATTTTACATTGGGTGTAGGGAAGAGACAGTGTCGCAAATTAAAATGCTAGCTTTCTAAGGCCTATGCGGTGGAAAGTCAACCTACATGACTCATGTCTCTGCTGAAATAATACTACAGATTTTCAACCACAAAGATAAAGATGATAATCCAGGCAAATCACATTTTACAGTTAAAAACCTACAATGACAAAGAAAATTCCTCATGTAGTAATTTTTTTTAAAAGAGTGCAGGATTCTTTATTTCCAACAAAACACAATACATAGCTTGGAAGTTTAGCTATAAAAAGAAACTAATGTTTCTTCCAATTAAGACATAGCTTAAAATCTTCCACAATAAGAGAAAAGTTTTTTCCACTAGAAAAAGATACACGATGAATAAAATACAGCCTTTCCTCATTATGCCTGTATTAACCACACAGGGATTGATAAAGATTCTGAACCTGAGGCCTTCTGAGTAAACACTCACCTGCACAGTCCTCTGTGTGCCATCAACGTTGACAGACAATAAGGGTGAAGCCAGGTTCCACATACTGCTCACATTTAGTTTCGACCCATCAACTTCCACCTGTTGTGACACCAAATAAGACTGTTACCACGAGGAAAGACAGAAAACTGATCTCGAGTTCAGTGCTGCATGCAAAGCAGCAGCCATTTTAACAGATGGCTCCCAAACAACCTGTCATGTTTACGGCTGCAGCCATGAAAGACAGGGTCCAACAACAGAGTCTTCCCAGCCATCTCTGGGGAGAGGTGAAGGACCTGTGAACAGCTGCCTCGGGGTCCTGAGGCTTCACGTGATTTCCAGTAAGTAACAAACAGCCTTCCAACTTGAAACCTATCTGGACATGGTACATTTACTGCAATTAGACAAGTAATGCATAAAAATTCCAGTGACACTTTGCAACCCACGCAACAGGGCTTGCATATAATGTCCTCTCCAAGGACCAAGCAAGAACTTTTTCAGTGCTAATTTTAATGAAGGACTAAGCATTGTTCTCTTAATTAAACACAGGCTGTAATTAGGTAAAATTCTCTGGTTCTGAATAGCCAAAGTCAATTTAAACTTTGAAAAGTTATCTCACATTTGACAATCATGAATAATTTTATCAAGTCATCATTCTTGGAAATATAAAAACAAAACTTCACTCTTTCAAAGCAGAGCTACCATTAGATGGAAATTTTTAATTTCTAGTAAAACAATATAACATAGTTGAAAGGAAAAATAAGTCAAAGCTAATTTAAAACACTCACCAAAGATTGTCCCCTAACTCTTTAGCATGAGAGACAAGAATACAAATAGCACTATTATTTTAAGTCTACAGCAGCTAGTTAACGACGGGTTGCTTAAATGTGCGCAAGTTCCAAAGTAAGCTGAAAGCAGAGCCGAGTTACATTACTGTTAGCAAGTCCCCCATTACTAACCATATTCAAATGGCACACCCACTCTTTGTAACTGGATATCAAGTCCTGGTGCTTTATTTCTGTTGGACCCTTGGGGACAGACAAGGAGTTGGCAGTAAAAACACTTTGATAAGTACTGAGTACCCTAAAAGGGCACAGGCTTGAAGACACAGCGTAAAGGAGGTACGGGAGCAGGACAGCAGCAAGACACGGATGGAGAAAGCTCGAGAGACCATTCAGATGCATCATGGTAGAAATCTACAAGTAGAAATCTACAACTGTCTACATGCCTAGTAAGGTCTGGGTCGGGATGAAGATCATATGGCACAAGTAACCCCATGGCAGGGACTATGCAAGGATCCCAGCAAAGACACACAGCAGGACCATGGAGGGACCCTACAGCAGGTACACAGCAGGACCATGGAGGGACCCTACGGCAGGTACACAGCAGGACCATGGAGGGACCCTACGGCAGGTACACAGCAGGACCATGGAGGGACTCTATGGCAGGTACACAGCAAGACCATGGAGGGACTCTATGGCTGGTACACAGCAGGACCATGGAGGGACCCTACGGCAGGTACACAGCAGGACCATGGAGGGACTCTATGGCTGGTACACAGCAGGACCATGCAGGGACCCTATGGCAGGTACACAGCAGGACCGTGGAGGGACCCTACGGCAGGTACACAGCAGGACCGTGGAGGGACTCTATGGCAGGTACATAGCAGGACCGTGGAGGGACTCTATGGCAGGTACATAGCAGGACCGTGGAGGGACTCTATGGCAGGTACACAGCAGGACCATGGAGGGACTCTATGGCTGGTACACAGCACGACCGTGGAGGGACCCTACAGCAGGTACACAGCAGGACCATGGAGGGACCCTACGGCAGGTACACAGCAGGACCATGGAGGGACTCTATGGCAGGTACACAGCAGGACCATGGAGGGACTCTACGGCAGGTACACAGCAGGACCATGGAGGGACCTTACGGCAGGTACACAGCAGGACCATGGAGGGACTCTACGGCACACCCATAGCAGGGATCTTGGGTAGCAGAAGTCTTTCTAATGCAGTCAAAGCCCTAAATAAGTCCAAATGAGCTCATGACTCATTATTCAATGGATAATGGTGCAGAGCTAATGACAAAGACTCAGAGAAGGCTTTCTGTCCCAACATCATCTTGATGCACTCTGACCACTTCCAAAGATCTCACATGCACCTAGCATCTTGGTGGGGTCCAGAAACAGAGGAAGATACTTGAAACACAAGTCTACCTAAAAGAGTATGTGCACTGAAAGAAGTTAGGATCTTGTTTACAAGGAAGTGATCAACTTTCATCTCCTACTAAAGGCAGAGAACTTGTTATGAGAAAGACCACATGTGACTGAAAGTTAAAAGAAGTATATTCCCTTGTACACCATATCTGAAGCAAGGAAGCTACCATTACTCCAATAATAAACTACAAAAGGCACCTACAGATATTAAAGAGGGAATACCATAAAAACCACCACATGCCTTTCTAGGTCTCTATCAGGAATCAATTTCTCCAAGATACCTAATTCTGAACAACAGATGCAATACTATTATGCTATTATAGATGTGTGAAACCCAGTTGTCTTGATAAGTCACCAGGGAGGCAGATACCCACATTATCATGGAGAGCCAGGGGCAGCTGAACAACAACAACAAGAAACTCCATTGGCAACACCATACACCCAGCCCGCTCCACTGAAGAAGCAGATGAAGAGTGTGTGTGTGTGGGGGGGGGTGATTTTCTTATTTCTACAGTGAGAGAGCATTGCTGAAAACACTCTACCTCTTCAATGCCAGAAGCTAATAGGAAAGGAGCCCTGCCACAAAAGAAACCAGGAGAGATGTGGTGAGAGGAGAAAGGTGACCAGCCTAGGCTGGGTGCAGCCTCTGCTTCCAACCAGACTCCTATTACAATGCAAACAGCAATCAGAAATAACCAGTGCTGCATCTTGGCATATAATTCAGGAAACTTTATAAAGAGAAAATGGTAAACAAATTAAGAGCATATAACACAAGAACAACTACTCGAAGCAACACAGGAAAGAGTTCAGATAAATAGTTCTCCCAAGTCTCAAAGGCGACCATAGGAAATGTGACCCTTTAAAAAAAAAAAGCCCAAAGAAGAAAAACAAAGGTTCAAAGAAGAGATTATAAAACAACAGGAGGAAGTGAAAAACAAGCTGGTAGAACTCAGAAAAAAAAAAAGAGAAAAATAACATTATAGACATAAAAGCCACAAGAAGAAGCAACCAAAAATAGAATGTGTCTAAAAAGACATACCGGGACACAGAGAAAGTATATGTAACAAAAACCAGTAATATAGAATCAATAATGAAGAAAACAGGCAGAGACAAGGAAGACACAAAGACAGGAATGTCTTCTTCAAAAAGGCATATAAAGCAAAAAGAAAGATGGAAAGTCAAAGATATGAGAGTAATTTTTTGTTTTCAAAATATTTTATTATTTTTATTTTACATGTCTGACTGTGCAGCCTGCATGTATTTAAGTGCCCACAGAAGTCAAAAGGGACCATTGGATCCCTGGAACTGGAGTTAAGGATGGTTGTTAGCCACCATGTGGGTGCTGGGAATCGAACCAGGTCCTCTGCAAGAGCAGTCGGTGCTCCAAGCACTGAGCCAGCTCTCCAGCCCCTCTTTTTCATTTTTTTTTACCTTTTCTTTTTGAGACAGAATCTCACTAAGTATTATATCCAATATTATACAGTGATTTTTATAGTTGTTATTGTTTTAATTCTCAGTGTCCTTTACTTTTCAGCAGGAAGGTATATCTTTGAGAAGGTGACCTGTAAGCTGAGCTCAGAGGAGAACAGGAATTAGGTAAGTGTGTTGGGTGTGGGTAGGAAGACATGTTTTAGAAATCCAATCTGGATTTCTAAAGGTGGCTCAGCGAGTAAAGCACTTGCTGCACAAGAGCAAGAATCTGAGTTTAAATCCCAAGAACCTACTTGAAGCTGGACACAGTAGCCCATGTCTGCAATGCCAGTGCTCCCATCGTGAGAAGGGAGCCAGAGACAGGAAGATCCCTGGACGTCTGCAGGTCAGCCAGCCAGTGACCACAGCAGGGACCAGCAAAGGGTCCCTCCATCTCAGACAAGGTAGAAAGTGAGGACAGACACCCAATGTTATTCTCTGACCTCCATACATACACCACGGCACACATGCACCTGCACTCATGCAAACGTGCACATACATACATACATACATACATACATACAAACATACATTCATACTCACACTTTTTTTAATCCCAAAGAGAAACAAAACAAAACAAACAAACAAAACAAAACAAGCTTAGCTTGTCTGATGCCAGTGTGTCTGGAATACAGAAAGGAAAGCGGAGATGGGCTCCTAAAGAGCACAGACAGTGACAGGAGACATGGACGGCTCCAATGGGAGACTGACATCACCCATTTTACCATCCTGGCTGCGGCTTGGAGAATGAATCAGACGAAACAGAAACAAGGACTGTGACTACCAGGTATGGAGTGCGGAGGATGATCCAGAGGGACTTTTGTATCGAAGAAGCATAGGCAATGTGACACACTCTTCTGACCTCTTTGGGCACTGCAAAACATAGGTGCAATTACATGCAGGCAAAACACTCATACACATAAAATAAAGATAATAAATATTTTTTTAAGATAACATCTCACCGGGCGTGGTGGTGCCTGCCTTTAATCCCAGCACTTGGGAGGCAAAGGCAGGCGGATCTCTGTGAATTCAAGGCTAGCCTGGTCTACATAGCGAGCTCCAGGACAGCTGGGACTAAAGGGAGGCCGTCTCAAAAATACAAAAAGATAATATCCCACCCAAGGTTCTTTAAGAAATAAATTATAATGATATGAATGAATGAAACTAGAAAGATGAAGGTAATTTTACATTAATTCAGTAAAAATTTACTATTAAGAGTTACTATATGCCAGATATTAAACATTTTATTTTATTTTATTTTATTATTATTTTTTTTTATTTCGGTATGTATATCAATGTACTGTCTGCATGCAGGTTTGTGTACCCGTGTCGTGCAATGCCGCGGAGGTCAGAAGAGGGTCTCGGATTCCCCTGGAACTGGAGTTCTCCTGGAACTGGAGTTTCAGACGGCTCTCGGCCGCCATGTGGGTGCTGGGGATCGAACCCGGGTCCTCTGCAAGAGCCGTCGGCGCTCTTAACCGCTAGGCCATCTCTCCAGCCAAAAAAGAAAGAGATGAATAGGGAAAATGTGACCCCTTTAAAAAAAAAAAGCCCAAAGAAGAAAAACAAAGGTTCAAAGAAGAGATTATAAAAACACAGGGGAAGTGAAAAAACAAGCTGGTAGACTCAGAAAAAAAAAAGAGAAAAAAAACATTATAGACATAACAAGCCAAAAGAAGAGAACCAAAAATAGAATGTGTCTAAAAAGACATACCGGGACACAGAGAAAGTATATGTAACAAAAACCAGTAATATAGAATCAATAATGAAGAAAACAGGCAGAGACAAGGAAGACACAAAGACAGGAATGTCTTCTTCAAAAAGGCATATAAGCAAAAAGAAAAGATGGAAAGTCAAAGATATGAGAGTAATTTTTTGTTTTCAAAATATTTATTATTTTTATTTACATGTCTACGTGCAGCCTGCATGTATTTAAGTGCCCACAGAGTCAAAAGGGACCATCTGGATCCCCTGGAACTGGAGTTAAGGATGGTTGTTAGCCACCATGTGGGTGCTGGGAATGAACCAGGGTCCTCTGCAAGAGCAGTCGGTGCTCCAAGCACTGAGCCAGCTCTCCAGCCCCTCTTTTTCATTTTTTTTACCTTTTCTTTTTGAGACAGAAATCTCACTAAGTATTATATCCCAATATTATACAGTGATTTTTATAGTTGTTATTGTTTTAATTCTCAGTGTCCTTTACTTTTCAGCAGAAGGTATATTTTGAGAAGGTGACCTGTAAGCTGAGCTCAGAGGAGAACAGGAATTAGGTAAGTGTGTTGGGTGTGGGTAGGAAGACATGTTTTAGAAATCCAATCTGGATTTCTAAAGGTGGCTCAGCGAGTAAAGCACTTGCTGCACAAGAGCAAGAATCTGAGTTTAAATCCCAAGAACCTACTTGAAGCTGGACACAGTAGCCCATGTCTGCAATGCCAGTGCTCCCATCGTGAGAAGGGAGCCAGAGACAGGAAGATCCTGGACGTCTGCAGGTCAGCCAGCCAGTGACCACAGCAGGGACCAGCAAAGGGTCCCTCCATCTCAGACAAGGTAGAAATGAGGACAGACACCCAATGTTATTCTCTGACCTCCATACATACACCACGGCACACATGCACCTGCACTCATGCAAACGTGCACATACATACATACATACTATACATACATACAAACATACATTCATACTCACACTTTTTTTAATCCCAAAGAAAACAAAACAAACAAACAAACAAACAAAAACAAGCTTAGCTTGTCTGATGCCAGTGGTGTCTGGAATACAGAAAGGAAAGCGGAGATGGGCTCCTAAAGAGCACAGACAGTGACAGGAGACATGGACGGCTCCAATGGGAGACTGACATCACCCATTTTACCATCCTGGCTGCGGCTTGGAGAATGAATCAGACGAAACAGAAACAAGGACTGTGACTACCAGGTATGGAGTGCGGAGGATGATCCAGAGGGACTTTTGTATCGAAGAAGCATAGGCAATGTGACACACTCTTCTGACCTCTTTGGGCACTGCAAAACATAGGTGCATGCATATAGAGTATATATATATATATATATATATATATATATATATACAACATATATATTACATATATGTATATATGTGTGTGTAGGTAATACTTTCATACACATAAATAAGATTTCTTTAAAAAAAAAAGTAAAAAATATTTGTAAGCAAATGACTCTTGACTACAGACTGGGAAATCTAAGGTGGATGTCTGTGGATGCTGAGAAAATACAAGAACAGTTACATGGACCAGAGAGCCAGACCACGCGCTGGCGGCTCGTCTCCTACTACAGGGAGAGGAGAGAGAATGGGAACAGGGAGCAGTGAGGTAGAACAGTGCGTTTCTAAGAAGAGATGTACAGGAGAGAGGAACAGTGGACTAGAACACTACTACTCCCATTTCTGGGGTGCAGTACAATGAGGAGAAAACTACCACAAGATTTCAGTACAGGCAAGAAAGATTCAAGAATCAGATGGGTGCAAACAGAGAACACAGAGGGCACATGAGGATGGAGAATCGGAAGGATTATAGACAGTGGGGAAGGCAGAGCTGTGGGGAAAGCAGAGGGCTGGAGAGGTTCTCCCACAGTCACGCTCTCTCCACCAGCCGCACTCTGCCTCCATCCAAACCTGGACCACAGCATCACCTCTCCTCAGACTCGCAGTCCTCTTCCTTCCCCTACAAGCCCTTTAGTATCTCCTAGAGGGTCTCCAACACAGCCAGGATGATTTCACATAAACATCAACATGATCATCTCCAAACCAGAGATAGGGAACATGGTAAAGTCAACATGCAAATGAGTGCTGTCTGCTCTTAAACATTATACATGTAAATAAACAGAGCAAAACAACATAGAGCACATGCAGCTGTCAGCAGAAGGACATCAGGTAGCTCCACCATCCCTGAGCACATGCAGCTGTCAGCAGAAGGACATCAGGTAGCTCCACCATCCCTNATAGCCCAATAAATATTAACATTTAAATAAACTATGTCATTCTATCTTTACAATCAACCTTAAGAATATAGGTAGTCTCGGATCTCCATTCTGCAGGTGAGGAAATCAAAACCAACAAATGTTAAGAAACTTCCACAAGGTCATATAATTACTGTCTAGAAAAGACTGCTATTTATCCCATTTCTGTCAAATCATATTCTTGTCTGAGCACATGCAGCTGTCAGCAGAAGGACATCAGGTAGCTCCACCATCCCTGAGCACATGCAGCTGTCAGCAGAAGGACATCAGGTAGCTCCACCATCCCTGAGCACATGCAGCTGTCAGCAGAAGGACATCAGGTAGCTCCACCATCCCTGCACTCATTTGAAGGTGGCATGCTGGCTTAAAGTCACTGGTATAGGTTGAATGAAGGGCTGGAGAGATAGTTCAGCAGTTAAGAGCACTGGCTGTTCTTGCAGAGGACCTGGGTTTAGAATCCCAGAATCCACGTGGTGGCTAACAACATCTATAACTCCAGTTCCAGGGGATCCAGTACCTTCTTCTGTCCTCCTTGGGTACTGTATGACACAGGGTGTCTGTTTTCCCAAAGCTTTCCCCCCGCATAATCAGAGATCGGCTTAGTTGAAAGTTACTCAAAGTAAGGCCATGTAAGGCACTTAAAAAACAATCCCCATGCATGAATTTCAAGAATGTGATTTTCCACATTTAGCAATCTCCTTGTGATTCTGCATGCCACTGAAAGCGGCTAACTGCATGCTACACGAGTGACGCTAACGGGAAACATTCTCCATGAGTTGTTTGGAGCACTCAAGTTTTCCTATGTACGTCATCACAGAAGGAAAAGAAAGTACACACCCTAAATTTATATGGCATTTGACCAAGTATTACTTACACTATCTCTAAAAAAAACAACAATAAAAAGGCACTTCCGCTGGGAGACCTTATGACACAGGAAAATTTTATAGCTTCTAATGCAGTGGCACCTGACAGCTTTAAAAAAATTTTACTCAGTATCAGAAACATAAAACTTAAAAACAAAAATACTTTCCACAAACTTCTCTCCCAAACAATAAAACTTTGCAGGCTATGAAAAAGTATTTTTTAATTCTGACTGACTCCAGAAAATTGTGCATATGCACCCCTTCCCCTCAATAAATATAATAAAAGGATTTAAAGAGGGACTGGAGAAATGGCTAGTGGTTAAGAGCACTGGCTGCCCTTGCAGAGGACCCAGATTTGATTACCAGCACCCACATAGCAGCTAAAAACTGTCCGTAGCTCTAGTTCCAGGGGATTCCACACCCTCTTCTGACCTCCACTGGCATTCCGTGACATGGGTGCACTTACACACATGCAGGCAATATACTCATACACATAAAATAAAAATAATAAATAAAACTTAAAAAAGAATTTAAAGGGGAAAAAACTGTTATTTTCTGTTAGGTTAAAGACATAGAAAGATGTAAGCTGTAAGAAGTGTCTTGGATTTACCACACACCTTCTTTGTCATACACAAATTTTCTTTTCATTTCTCAAATGTTAAGGAGTTAATGTTACGCAGAGGTAAATCTAAGATAAAAACCCAGGTATTCTAGCCACTGTTTTAAGATGCTGTAGCATGGGACTGGAGAGATAGCCTAGCAGTTAAAAGTGCTGACCGCTCTTGCAGAGGACCCGTGTTCGATCCCCAGCACCCACATGGCGGCTGAGAGTCGTCTTTAACTCCAGTTCCAGGGGAATCTGACTCCCTCTTCTGACCTCCACGGCATTGCACAACATGGGTGCACAGACCTGCATGCAGGCAGTACATTCATACACATAAAGAATAAATAAAATAAAAAAATAAAGTCTAAAAAAAAAGATGCTGTAGCATCTATCCTGCTTCTATTCTACCATTTCAATTCCCACCTATTCTATTCCATATGGAGAGTTTAAGAACTTAATTATTACTTATTATTGTTATAGCACACAACTGTAATCTTTTGCCTAAGAAATAATTGTCAAAGCAAATAAATTAGCAAAATTACTAGACCTATTAAATAACAGTAAAATTATATTTTACTGCCAATATCTTAAAGTATATTTATGTTTGCATATATAGGAAACTGTAGTACTGTTAGATGGTGATAATATCTTAACTAATTGCATGGCATGCTTTTATTAGGGAAGAGTATAGAGATGCTGCATCTGTTGATGTACAATTAAACAACACTATTTTTTGTTGGCAGTGGTTAAGATGTAAGATCGAAAACAATTAATAATCATCCCTATAATAGAAGTCTTCAATGCTTCAATGTACAGTAGTCTGGTGTCTTCATCTTTATATTCCATTTGCTATTTTGGCTTTCGATGTCGATTTATGTGAAATTCTCTGAGGTACATTGCAAGGTTATTGCTCCTGTAAGTTATTTATTAAGTTAAAGGATTCTTTAATTTCCTTATAAGTAAAATGGGAAGAGGATTGAGTTGACTATAACATTTTGAAAATTCTTTCAAGCCCAGGAGTCAAAACTGAAAACAGTATCTCTTTTATTGAAATTTTGTGCAGTGTGGTTATTTTTAAGATTCCTGCTGGGTGTGGTGGCGCATGCCTTTAATCCTAGCACTTGGGAGGCAGAGGCAGGCGGATCTTTGTGAGTTCAAGGCCAGCCTGGTCTACAGAGCAAATTCCAGGATAGCTGGGGCTACAGGGAGACCCTGTCTTTAAAAGACAAATAAATAAAAAACAAAAAAAAAAAAAAAAAAACCCTTATAAGTAGAATTCAGTCTATCAACAAAAAAGAAGATGTGTGTTTGCGTTGAAAATTTGTATTCTTTTTTTAATTTTATTTATTTTTGTATGTGTATGAATGTACTGTCTGCATGTAGGTTTGTGCACCCATGTCGTGCAATGCCACAGAAGTCAGAAAAGGGTCTCAGATTCCCCTGGAACTGGAGTTCTGCTGGAATTGGAGTTACAGATGGTTCTTAGCCACCATGTTGGTGCTGGGGATCGAACCCAGGTCCTCTGCAAGAGCAGTCGGTGCTCTTAACCACTAGGCTATCTCTCCAGCCCAGAAGAGTGTTTTTATTCTTTAAATTGTTGATTATGTTTATTGAGGGGTGCATGTGCATGTGCAGAGGTCAAAGGACAATTTTCTGGGGTCAGTTCTTGCCTTGTTAAGGCACAGACTTTGTTTTCCCAAGGCTGCACTAGGTACTTGGGGAGGTAATGTAAAAGCTAGTGGGCCATCCTCTTGGTCTCCACCTCTCATTTCTTCCCTTGAGTGCTAGGGTTACAGACGTACACCACTACATTCAGCTTTTCATGTAGGTTCCAGGGATCCAACTCATGTCATCAGGCCTGAATGGCGAGCACTTGTCCCTGAAATATGTCACCTCACCAGCTCAGAGTAGATTTTCCTAACCTTGCTTGTCTGTTTACCAAAATATTTCTCTAAAATGTATTATGGTACCTTGGGCGGTATTCCAAAGGGAAATGAGATGGATATTTTATGCAAATAAAAAAAGAGATGAGAATTTCTTATAAATATGTTTTTATCATTATTACCTTGCAAACAGTCTGATTTCTCCTCTTAAAATATATATAAATGACAAAAGCATCAAGAGAAATTAGACATGATGATACTGGAGCTCCATCAACCTGTCACAAAAGGTTCTATTAAATATGCATTGTTAAATGTGATTAAGTGTATCTCAAATGATATGAATTGCAAAGGCAAGTTTTAGGTACTGATCTACAGTACCAGCAGTCTCCTTGTCTTGTTTCTGTTTAATTATCGCCTCATTAATTGATCAGTAACAACTTTAATTTCGGTTTTATGGTTTCGAAAACTCCTACATTATTTTGCCCACAGTTTAATTATGGTAGTAGTTTCTTTTGGATTGGTGTGATAAGGTCATTCTCCAAAGAGCATACTGTAAATTATATGAGCTTAATGAACAACTCCAAGTGGATGAGCTTAACATAGGGAGCCCTGCCATCAGAGAAAGTGGGAACACTAAGCTTCTCTGAGCTATCACACACATAGTCAGAGCTTGTGTTTGAACCTCGGCTCCTCCAGTTCCCTAATCATTTGCATCTCCTGCTTCCTAACATGTAAAATGCACATTCACAAAGCCGTTATGATGCAGAGTTAAGCCTGGAACAGCATCCCCACTATACAATGCTCAGTATTGTTAGCTGTGGATGGCAGTTCTGTGGACACTGTACCTTCTTTCCATAATCATTCTCCATGTATTTTCCTCCTATTTCAAACACATCTACTTTCAAGTACATCTGTGATATAGTACTTGCCTAGCATGATTGAAGGTCCTGGGTCCCATCCTCAGCACCTCAAAGACAAATACAGTAATTTTGCTTAGCCTTTCATTTTCCCTTTCCGTGCCCTTTAGCAGGGTTTCATGTGGCCCTGTGGTGTGTCCCCTAACTTGACAGCTTTAAGAGTACACACCAGTCATGCTGTAGCAGGTCCCGTAACTTAAGGACGTGCCCTCCCCTTGGTTGTTGCATTTTAGCCAGAACAACAGAGCAGTTAAACTGATCGTTTTTGGCATTCAACCAAGGCAGACAATGTCTATGTGCCACACTCCCAGTGAGGCTGCTTGCTTTATCACTGACTGAAATGAAATGGTTTCTGCCAAATTTGTTAAATTAATATTAAACACTAAAGAAATATATCCAAATCTAATTCTGTCCTTAACCATCAAAAACCACAAGTTCTGCTCATATGGACTTACAGCAATGATGACAGCACGCACAAGACCCATTCAAACTCAAACCATTCAAAAAACCAGCACAGAACTGGGGAAATGGGTAAAAAGCCCCAAGTTTAGCCAAGAAACTATTGGCAGCTGACCACTGATGGATGGGGGAGAGTTGGTCTTCTTTACAGGAGTGACACTTAAAGGTTTCAGTGGATGAACTCACAACAAGGGACATCTGGGGACACAAACTTGACTCAATAGACTTTAACATGTATGACAGAATGCATGAAATCTAGTTGGGGGGGCCTATGAGAGTGTTCAGATGGGGGAGGGGTCTAAATATGGTTAAAATGTATTATATGAAATACACGAAAATTCAATAAAAATATATATTGAAAAAATTAAAACCACAAGTTCAAATGGCCATCCAAGGCTACGAAGCTCATTCTGGCTTTTCCCATTCTGTGTTTATAAATTCCTTCCAAAGCTGAGAAACTACCTCCCACTAACTGGCTCACTAACAAGTTGCTACCCCTACCCCACTTCAATTTGTCCGATATCTATAGGAATCCTTGGCCATGGATATTCTTCTCAGTACACAAAAGAGTGTATGTTACAGAAAAAGAATATCTTGGTAGATTGGCAAAATAAAGGCCAACTGACCTGACACCAAGGTGAAATTTCAAAAGAAAGCGGTTTCATTTGTGGGGGAAAGAACTAGATAGGGATGTAGGTTTGGACATACTGCCATATCTTTTGCAACTTAATAAACATTAAAACGAATCATTTTCTTTCCTTTTTTTTTTTTTTTTTTTTTTTGGTATTTTTGAGACAGGGTCTCCCTTTAGTCCCAGCTAGCCTGGAGCTTGCTCTGTAGACCAGGCTGGCCTTGAACTCACAGAAATCTGCCTTCCTCTGCCTCCAGAGTGCTGGGATTAAAGACATGCACAACCATGCCCAGCACTAAAGACAGTGCTTAGCAGCCAAATGGGTATTGGGACTCGAACCTGGGTCCTCTGGAAAAGCAATCAGTGCTCTTAACCACTGAGCCATCTCTCCAGCCTAAAAATCATTTCTAAGATTGTATTCTGGTATAAAATATTCCAGAGAAAAGAAAACATGATAAGTCAGGGGCAGATAAACAAGAACAAAGAACAGTACATGGTACTCTTGTATTATTCTCTGGATTTTGTGAATGCTTAAAAATTTCCATGGTTAAAAGCTAAGGAAAATAGATCATTAGGTCAGGCCAGTTATTTGGACAGTTGTAACAAGTTCCAAAGATTTCTAGCCCACAGGGTAAATTATTTATCAAGCCAATGTGTCCATAGGGAGAAGCAGAGTTACTGAGCCAAGTAACAAGTGAGAATAATAAAAATGGATTCAAAAGACCGTTCATTCTTCCCAGCCTTCTTGCTTGGTTCTTTTCTTCCCATTACTGCTGACTGGCAACGCCACATGCAGACACTTTTCCTTCCTGGTTCTCTTCTTATCAGTGACCTCAACAAATAGGAATCACTCCCAAAGCCCTATTGCCAATCAGCTTTATTTACCTTTGCTGATCAGTTGAAAATACAGTTTTCTTGTGTCTTGTGAGATTTTTCAGTTCAAATTTCTTCTTGGCATCTAGCTGAGTAGTGAACAGAAGTGTAATTTCTTTACAAGGGAGTCCAGACCTTTGATCTACCAACTTTAATCCACCAACCCATCCTTCTGATTTCCTTTCCATTCAAGCAAATGTACACAGACATTCTTTCCTTATCAGTATTCCTGCCATTGGCTAAATTTGGAATAGCCAATCCAGCCAAAGAGAATACACCATCCACTCACCATTACTACCACATTCACGCTACTTACTGTTTGCTCTTGACTTTCTGTTGCGTGACCCCTGAGCCCATTCCACACAACACCACAGATGAAGTCTTTTCTTGCTTTAGAATTCTGTAGCATTTTGTATTTGTAAGCATTTATCAAGCTGTGCCTTAAAATCATCACTGTATTAGTCTCAACATCTCTTGATTCCTCCATGTCCTTCATGAAGACCTTAGCACAAGGCTCTGAAGCCCAGTAGATTTTTTGGCGAATATTTAATAAATTAAAATAAAATGTATCTAATTATATAGAAAATCTAACCTTAAAAATTATTATGATGGGGCGTGTGTGTGAGAGAGAGAGGGAGAAAGAGAGAGAGAAAGAGAGAGAGAGAGAGAGAGAGAGAGAGAGAGAGAGAGAGAGAGAGAGAGAGGGAGGTGGGTGAGAACACAAACGTGACACTGCACAAGTGGAGTCCGAGGACAAGTTTGTGGAGTTGTCTTACACATGGGCCTAGGGATAACAATCAGGCTGTTGGGCTTGGATGACAAGCACCTCCATCTACTGAGCCATTTCAACGGCCCAGAAAAATCTAAAAATGATCACAGGCCTATTAAAAAGCTAGGAGGGCTATCTCTTAAACCAAAACATCATGGTGTGAAACAGATTCCAATATAATGACTCACCTTCACATTCTTTAATATGTATTTTGCAGACCTTAGATTGCTGACCACTGACAATACGGTTCTATTTTGAAGTTCCCCAATATAGCTTTGGTCAAACTAATAAAGGAACTTTTAAGTGAAAACTATTTTTAGTTTCAATGTCCTGTGAAGTGTGGATAATACTTGTATTTAAAAATCCACAAATGCTTACAATGGCATTTATTTCAACTACATAAAGGACCCCATTAAGCTCTTTTACAACACAAAACTTACAACAGAATCTACACAGAGATAAACACCTCATTGCCCACCCAACATGTATATAGCACAGAATACTTAACACGGCTCATTTAAAGAAAGGGAGGCAATAACAAGGAAGTTTAAAATAAATTAAAACTGCTGCTTAGAATTCTATCCCATTTCTGGGGTTTCACTTTTATGTCTACAGAAATAAAATTATCTATTCAAGTAGATAAATCCTTTTAGTCCTGATGACTGTGAACAGAGTAAGACTACTCTGTTATTTGTAAAACTGTGCTCTCAAATCCAAAGGAAAACAGTCTGGCATGTTTCCAAGAGTATTGAAAAAGAGTGTGGCTAATATATATTAGTTTTGGTAGCAGTTTCTAGAAATAATATACCGGCTGTGGCCAGATTGAAAGCTTAGCAAGCATGGGAAGGAAAGAGTGGGAAACAAGTAGGACTGGTACAAGAAATGAATAGAGAGACTGCAACCATTAACCCCAGAAACAGACTGGAGAAGGCGGAGAAATAAAATCTATATTTTAAATCCTAAAAAGACTATTTCAAGCAGTCCTACTTGGAAGTAAGAAAAGGATCAACTCAATTCTCAGTTTAGACCAATATCATGGAAAAGGAAGTGGTTGCCTGAAAACTAACTTGATTTCTCCATTTCTTATCAGGCAAAGATCAATATTCTGAACAAATTCTAACACTGTTACTTTACTGAAATACATCTCAGGGCATCTGTCTCAATAGCAGAGTAGGAAAATGAGTATGAGGTGCTGATCTATGTAGTGTCAAATGGCAATATCACAACATTTTACTTGGGCCATCTCATTCAAAGAGTAGCATTCCAGCCCTTCAGGTCCAAGCTGAGGC
This sequence comes from Rhizomys pruinosus, assembly GCA_009823505.1. Taxonomy (NCBI): domain Eukaryota; kingdom Metazoa; phylum Chordata; class Mammalia; order Rodentia; family Spalacidae; genus Rhizomys; species Rhizomys pruinosus. The sequence continues at coordinate 3,763,021 of VZQC01006693.1, read as the reverse complement.
CTCTAGCAAGCATCTTTCCCTAGGAACCTCTGTTAAGAGCCATTGGATGAAAGAAACAAGACTCAACTATGGTTTAGCACAAGGGAAAATTAGATTATTTAGGAAGAAAAACCCCAAACAGAGAAAATTCCTTGAGTAAGCATAAGCTAAATCTCTCAGAAGTCATCAACGGACAGGTGCTTTTCCTTCTGGAAATCATTTCTACTGATGAAAATCACATCAGCACAATGCGAAGGCTAACCAAATACATGTGACAGGGTAAAGGGCGGTCTACACACAGGCAGGATAATATTGCAGAAATGTTGCACAGAGACAACATTTCTAGTCACTCCATTTGATTAAGGTGGAGCAGTTAGAAAGCTCTATTAGATCCATTTCACCAAGAAATTAACTTCCTTGTACATGAACACAGTAGTTTGTCAAGTGATACAGTTCTCACTTTTTTAATGGCTAACTTTTAATAAAAAGGACTAGAGGAGGGAAACAGCCTGGGAAATATGGAGCAAGCATAGAAACCTTTCAATAGAGGAGACTGGGGCACTGTGCAAATTAAATAAGCAGCTGCCTTTATGTTCAAGAAAACTGCACACATACGCAGAACAGCAAGAATAGCTGAATAACTCCAATATGTCCGTCATGCAACTTCAGAACATATTTGTTCAAAGCCAATCTTGCTATATCTATATCATCACTGATTCACCCACCTGCTCCATGACTGTCAAGAAGCAAGCTGCTGACTTGTCTCACACATAAATTCAATATGCTTTAAGTTTAGTATAGGCTATGACATGCATCCAACTTTTGACATCATGTTAATTGAGTTAATTTCATATTCAGCAATCATAGCTATTTTCATCTTATTCGACACATGGACTCCTCTGAACACGGAGCAGAGCTGGGAGGGGGGAGGTGGGCAACACAGCAGACAGCTATAAAAGGTTACCTGAAAAGCAGCCACTAACCACATACACTGCAGATGACGCTTTTTCCTATTTCTATTCACTGAAGGATGGGGTCAGAATAAAGTATTCCTGTTAGTCTGGGTCACAAAAGTAATTCAAGATGCATATAAAAATCCTTATTATCATTCAAGTTTGCTAAACCCATTCAACCATTCAGCCCTTTGCTTTCTGATAAGACTGCCAAGAACTATGCCAATTAGTGTCAATTGCTATGTTTGATTTTGTAACATCTGCACCTGCCTACCAGTCAGTTTAGCCTGCAGAAAGTGACTAAGAGTTACAAGTTCCAGCAACAGCCACCCTAATTCAGAGTTAGCATTTGCATGACTACAAATTCCTCAATTGGGATTTTTTTTTAAATGAAGCTTTCCAAATTAAGCTTCTGTTTCTCCTTTTTTAGGGGAGAGGGACCAATTTAGCATTATATTATAAACTGTATTTTGTTTTAATCTGAAGTTCTGGAACTAAGGAAAGTTCAGCATACAAGAAACAATAAATCACATACTTCAGATACATGTATATAAACTGAAAGAAAAACATTTCAAATTCAGTAAATGTTGAATTTATATATTTCATTTAAACATCAAGAAAAAACATTTCATATTTTGAGGGGGTTTTTTGGTCCTTTGGAGACAGGGTCTCCCTGTAGCTCCAGATGTCCTGGAACTCACTATGTAGACCAGGCTGGCCCTGAACTCACAGAGATCTGCCTGCCTCTACCTCCTGCGTCCTGGGATTAAAGGTGTGAGCCACCATACCTATTTTGAGATTTTTAACTCAAACTTCTTATCATTTCTTTAGTGATTTATAAACCAAAGCACATATGAACTAGAAAGTGCTTAACATGGAAGAAATCAGGGAGACCCGGCCTTTGACACTGCATCTTCATATCCAGCACCGCTTCATTGCTATGTTTAAACACATGCAACACATTCAAAATGGGCTCCCTGACGATCTGTGATTTATCTTTGGGTCAAAATACTTCACTTTTGTTTATTCTAATTAATAGGAATACTATTGCTAAAAATTTTACAATCGAAGAAACTTGCATGCAGCTGATGAATGCTACTGTCTGTAACACAGTGGTTCAAGACAGTACATTACTGATGGGAATAAGAATGGCATGTCAGTATCTGCAAGTATGGGAGATGTATATAATGAAACACATTCTATCTGGCGTGGTTACTTAAATTGCTACTTTTCCTCAACAATCTATTCTCCAGTTCTAGCAAGTAGAATAAATGGTAATTTTACCTGCCAAATTTGGCACAAAAAAGGACAAGCAACTTCATTAACAGAACAATGCCTTCAATATGATTTTTCCCTTTTCCACCCAGTGCCAAATAGTAGAACAATTCAAATCAAGAAATCTAAGCAAAATTACCTCCTCTTGTTGAAGTTTTATATGCTTGAATAAGCAAATGATATACAGAACACTAGCAAGAATATCCTCATTGCAAGTTAGTATATATATATTTTTTATTGCAGCTTAATTACAAGTTGGGATGCTAGACTCAACCAAGAATGAAACACCTCCTCACTGAGGTAAAGTTTCCAATGTGTGGTATGGGGCAGTTTGCCTACATAGCCACACTGCAATAGGTTAAACTAAAAGATTAGATTTAGATAAACTTTTGGTGAAAGCTTCAATTAATACACCCACACCAGTGTGGTAGATGAGACAAAACAGACCTCTTTTCAGTCTTTGATAAACTTAGAGAAATAACATCTGCTACCACCTCATCAATGACTACCAGCTCTCATACTTGCATATTGTTTTTAGTAACTGGCTATAAACAAAATCACAAATTCTTCCAAGCTTCTTTCAATTGATTGCAAGAGCAATAAGACCAACTTTTCTACTAATCGTGCTGACTTTGAATGAATAGAAAGATATGTTGAACCAGTTTTAAGTCACTGTCACTAGACTGCAGGACAAAACATAAGCACTATTTGTCCAACTGCATGAATTTGTTAGGTACTCAATAAGTCAGCCCACACTTATTTACAACAGGGGATTGTGCTATGTTTATACTCTCCATCTGGTTCTTTAAACTTACTCCATATGATAGCCGTACATCTTAAACACAGCCAACAGTTTTTATGGAAAAACTAGAATGACAAAATGGGGTGGCCATTTTATCATTTATACTGCCATGATAAATAAGCTCCCAAGAGCAAACAGAGCCACATGGAGAGAGGCCCAGTTATTTGTACCAAACTTTAAAATTCAGCAATTCAAACTTTTACTGAGGTTTAAACACTATGATATATTTTGTAACATCCTCCCTTAGGAAAATATATCTTAAACAGGGGGTGGAAGCACTCAATGAATCAAAACAGAAATTCAGTTCTGGTAATATCTAGATTATGAATGTCCATTGTCTTTATATTTAGCTGCTTAGATTTTGTCACTTTTTCAGAGAAATGGTGCTAAACCAAAGAAAAGGACATGGACTGAGTGTCTGACATTAACCCGGTATCTTAATGTGTATCAATTCATTGACTGATTCCTCAGAGCAATCTTACAATGGAGATGTCACGAACTGTGATTTTTATAGACAGACAATCTGAAGCACAGAGATGTTAAACAACTGCTCAAGACTCCACCTAGCAAAGGAGTACCTGGAGCCCAGACTGAACTGGGTACCTCAGTGCAGACAGAGAATGGAGAAGAAAAACCACAATAGCAGGGATCCATATTGTAATGCAAAGAATGGGCACACTGAAGGTCCCTAGGGTAAATCCACAGGCACAGAGACAGCCAGGTGAAGAGCAGAAAACTCTCAGAGAATAGAATGGAACCCAGCATCTTAAAGAATGGGTGTGTCCTACAGTGGAAGAAGGGAGAACGCAGGCTTTGATGGGCTTCCAGACCACAGAAGGGTCATGGGGTCACCAAGAGAGAGGAAAGCAAACATCTGTGATGATGGTACGAGCCTCACTAGACAAAATTCCCCAAATTAACCATTTAAGCATGAGGACTACAATTATAGCCTCAAAGGGTTTCATAAAACAAATGACTAATAACGAAAAGAATATTAGGATCTCAGAATTTTTTTTTAATTTTATTTATTTTTGTATGTGTATGAATGTACTGTCTGCATGCAGGTTTATACACCTATGGCATGCAATGCCGCAGAGGTCAGAAGAGGGTGTCAGATTCCCCTGGAACTGGAGTTCTCCTGGAATTGGAGTTTCAGAGGGTTCTCGGCTGCCATGTGGGTGCTGGGGATCGAACCCAGGTCCTCTATAAGAGTGGTCAGCACTCTTAACCGCTAGGCCATCTCTCCAGCCCAGGATCTCAGAATTTTAACTTCACTGACAAGTCCTGGCAATGTTTTTGTTTGTGGTGTCTTCTTTTTTTAGTTTTTTTTATTTTATTTTTATTTATGTGTATGAATGTACTGTCTGCATGTAGGTTTGTGCACCCATGCTGAGGAGGTCAGAAGAGGGTGTCAGATTCCCCTGGAACTGGAGTTCTCCTGGAATTGGAGTTACAGATGGTTCTCAGCTGCCATGTGGGTGCTGGGGATTGAACCCGGGTCCTCTGCAAGAGCAGTCAGTGCTCTTAACCGCTAGGCCATCTCTCCAGTCCCTGTGTCTTCTTATAAGAAGACTATTCCAAATGAACAGAAATCTGCTTGCAAAGTGTATACTACATTAGAGAATATTAAAAATCAAAATAATCAGCATAATTTATACATAAAAGGTAGGACAAGAAGAGTCATGAGTGCATATCACATGTTTACTTCTCTAGCCAAGTCTTCGTAAACTCACTTGACTTTTCAAAGAACCCTGGAAAAGACTATCCCTATTTTATAGATGTGGAAAACTAGGACTCTGGAAGATAACTAACCTTATCTAGATTCCACAGCCAGCCCTTCCAGAATTGGTAAATTTATATTCATATAGATGAACCTTACTTACATTGTCCTCTCTACCAGCATTTCATAAAATATTTCTATGGCTGTGGCTCAGAGGAGTTAAGTGACCTTTATACCAGTTACATAGTTGGTAAGGGACAAAGGAAGTGTCTGTCTTCAAAGACCATTGTTTTCAAAATAAAGTCTCATTATTATTTCTCAGCCATCCACTTACCAAGACCCAAGCTGAACTTTATTAGTAAATGCTGATGGTAGGCAGGTTAATTTTTGTAAGTTGAGAATAAAAGAGGAAGAATATAATTGCCTTTGTCCCTATATTTGACTTGATCGATGTTTCCTGTTTATAATACTGCTCCGTTTGCATAACAGAAAATGTGACTACTGTAATATATTGTATATTAACTTTAATAGCTAGAAATAATGTTTCCTAACAAGTCATCTTGCAAATTGATATAAAAGACAATTCACAAATGTTCTGCCCTTTGACATTCTGTATTTCTACCAAGACTTTTAGAGCACTCACAATAAATATAGAAAATTAAGGAATAACCATGTAAAGCTGTTCTAAAAGGCAAAACCATAAAGGATACCATAAGTAAACCATACTTCTGATTTTTTTAAATTAGCATATTTACATAATATTTCTGTAACACAGCTGTAATTCTCCTAACACTAGGAGTTCTGCAAAATATTCACAATTCACAAAGCAAGTAACCAGTAACAGACAACTCAATCTCCACTGTACCCTGGCCCCTTCCATGGCAGCCCTTCTTGACTGATAATCATTGCTCAAAATATGTTTTAAACATTTTAAGCTTTCATTGGCCATTTTAAATAACTCTGGTGGTGATGCCTCTGGCCTTTGAGTTTTAGAATCCATATGCTTATATCTCACTGAAGCCTAGTGAATAAGATAGTGAGTAAGTAGTCACGGCCACTCAGGCAAAAAGGCCAGCCTGAGATTCTACACATTTTTAGATGGAGTACTGAAACAAGATATCAGAAGAATCTGTGCACTATGGCTTTGGAACAATGTTAATTTTCAACACTCAACTAACTTTATATTTTCTTAAAGGCAAAGAGTAATAAGAAATGTAAGAATAGCTTTTAGGACTTTTTTGAAACATCAGGATATCTGAGCAAAGAAAACTTCAAGATACAAACCTGTGTCCCCAAGTGAACAGCTCCCCAAGCCCCCGAGCACTCTCTCCTGACCACAGGGTGTGTGTGCTGCTGGAAGAGAGTGCAACGCCCTGAAATGTAATTAGGATCATGGACACAGAAAATAAAAGTCACCTTGATGGTGGATCATGCCAGACACTCTAAGTAGAGGAGAGAAGAGAAAACATTATTTTCAGGGTAGATGTAAGGCACTAGCTATTCTAATGAAATATACTACTGGGGGCTGGAGAGATGGCCTAGCGGTTAAGAGGGCCGACCACTCTTACAGAAGACCCGGGTTCGATCCCCAGCACCCACATGGCGGCCGAGAACCGTCTGAAACTCCAATTCCAGGAGAGCTCCAGTTCCAGGGGAATCTGACACCCTCTTCTGACCTCCGCGGCATTGCACAAACTTGCATGCAGACAGTACATTCATACACATACAGAAAGAAATAAAATTAATAAAAAAAAATTTTTAATAAAAAATAAAAAAATACGTCAGGCACATTTTATTTTATTTTTTTATTTTTTTTAATTTTATTTATTTCTGTATGTGTATGAATGTACTGTCTTCATGCAAGTCTGTGCACCCGTGTCGTGCAATGCCGCAGAGGTCAGAAGAGGGTGTCGGATTCCCCTGGAACTGGAGCTCTCCTGGAATTGGAGTTTCAGACGGTTCTCGGCCGCCATGTGGGTGCTGGGGATCGAACCCGGGTCCTCTGTAAGAGCGGTCGGCACTCTTAACAGCTAGGCCATCTCTCCAGCCCCAGGCACATTTACCATGAACAGTACCTTTTCATCCTCTCAAGGTATTCACTAAAAGCACACCATGACCCCTGTGCTGTGGACCAAGGAATCAAAGCACAAGCACACGTGGCGTGGCAGCCCCGGGTGGATTACTGGTTTTGATTCATGATTAACATCAGTTTCTGAAATGAAGTGGCATATTTTCAGTGCCTGAGCTTTACCTACTATGGGCATCCTTATGAGATGTAAGAATTATTCCACAAGTTTATGCCATCTTTTCCGTTCACTCCCCCCACAAGCAAAATATGCAAATACATAGCTGCTGCAATAGTCTGAGAAGCCAGATCTGTTCCACAGATCTCTGACTGCCACCCTAACCAGCCTGGTACAAAAGTAACTTGGGTGAGGAGAGCTATGTTTGCTTAATAATAACAGTTGTATAAACACGAGGTCGTCTCAGTTAAAGGGAAACCAACATCAAAAAGCAGTAAAACATAGAACCCTAAACCCCTCTTTCTTTGAAGAAACCTGTTTGAAGCGAGGTGTTTCTAGTTATGGGTGAATGAAATGAGAATTCAGCTGCAAAAAGCGGACATCCAGTCCTATGAAGGACTAATTAGATCCATCTGAGGAACTGCATCTCAGGCCGCCTCACACATTTCAAAGGAAAGCCCTCGTCTGCCTTTTGCGAAGACATCAAAACATCCCGACACAGCTGAGGCACACTGAGCCTCTACAACAATGTTATTTTTATGGACTCCCAGGCTTGTAAAAGTAATGTCAAGAGTTGACACTGTCTCATCACAGAAAAATCAGAGTTAAGGCGGAACATCCCTCCTCACCACTATTTGGAATGTCCTTCTAGCCTTTAACTCTACCTTTGCAGATCTTGCAGGAGACTTCTGGGGGTTGGGGGGGCACAATATTTAAAGTGCTTTCATATATTTGATGCCTAGAAGTGGTTAAAAAATTAATGAGCAGGGTGTGGTGGTGCATGCCTTTAATCCTAGCACTCAGAGGCAGAGGCAGGTGGATCTTTGTGAGTTCAAGGCCAGCCTGGTCTACAGAGCGAGTTCTAAGACAGCTGGGGATACAGGGAGACCCTGTCTCAAAAAGACCAAAAAAAAAAAAAAAAAAAAAAAAAAAACAAAAAAAAGAANAAAAAAAAAAAAAAAAAAAAAAAATTAACGAAAGAAGTGGCTATGGTTGCATATTGAACTTTCTCTGAGCCATAAAACCAGGACCTGCAACAGATAATGAAAGCTAGTAAAGGAGCCAAGGACTTTACAACCTTGTTCTGAAAAAGATACTCCTTTTAACTGCCTTTACTTGGGCTATGAAGTAGTAAAAGAAAGTTTCAATCAGAATTTGGAATATTATCCAGAAAGAACTTTCTGATATTCTTAATATCAGAAAGTCATCTGAATGTCTAACCTTGTCATTGGTCAGAGTGGGTACAGTCATGTAGGGCAGTCACATCACTTCCTAAGGACCACTATTAGATGTGACAGGAAAAGGTCCCCAAATAGAGGAAATTCAATATTTACCCCCTCCCCCTCAACATAGAGAGAACACACACACACACACACACACACACACACACACACACACACAGAGCTAAAATCCAGTTTCCAGGATCAGTAGCAGAACGCTTGCCTAACCTGAGTTCAAACCTGAGTACAAAAGGAAAGGAAAATCAATGAATAAATGGATGGATAATTAATTAATTAATGGCAGGACCTTGCCAGCAGGAGAGTCTGGCTTCTGGCTTCTCTGTAATCACCCAGAAACCATTACTGAGTTACTCAGTCTTCCAGTTTCATTGTATTCTCTCCTGTCAGATGATGAGGAATTGGCCTAGGGACTCTAAATTCCTACAAGCTGTAAAGCTCAGTGACTTTCTTCTGCTAATGTGAATTCATGGAAATATGGCTTAGTTTGAAATCCTTAGTCACAACTGAAAACCCACTTCTTTGGCAGCCCAAATTCAGGGCATTCTATGACAGTTTAAGTCATTTAACTCACACTCAAAAGGAAAACTTTACAGAAGATGAGTTCTGGAAACACCCACTATCACAATACAGACGGCGAGGGGGAACACCGCAATAAAGAATAAACAGATTTTTGTCCACTGACATAATTATTTTAAAATATTATAGGAAATTATACACCCAATACTCTACACTCAGAAGGAGTACACTTTAAAAGTGCCATTCACACAAATGTATGCATTCAAGTGACATGAGTATCAATAGCAACTTGGCATATGAAAAATAAAGCTGAGAACACAGCTCGGGGCAGAGTGCCTGCTTAGTGGGCACGAGGCCTGGGTTCCATCTCTAGCTAAGCAAAACAGGAAAATAGAAACTAAATATGCCATAAAGCAGCTGGTTTAAAACAAAATTGAAAATGTCTTCCTAAATTCAAAACTATACAGCCTGATACATACATCCTACTAATATGTAAGCATTGCAGTTGTAAAATATACTGAGTATCAATGTTGTTAATCACACTTTGTAACTAAGTTAATGAAATATGCAATACATATAAACAGAAGCAGCTGTAAAAGCATCTAGAAGCTTGGGAACCTCACTCTACAGTGAGAGAATTAGGGATAAATTACCTCCAAATATGCACCTTGCCATATGGAATATTTTAAGTTGAAGGAATTGGAGAAATGGCAGGTGCCGGAAGGACTCACTGACCTTCCCCTGGAACAGGTCATGAGACCTCATGAGAGATGCCTGCTCTATCCCAGAAGGATAGGCGCATCTGCACCGACAAAGATGGAGGGGACAATGGCAAGAGGAATCTCAGCAGACCCTGCGAACTGCCCCCAGCTTACCACCCTTAGTTCAAACAACTCTGTCCTATCACATTCCCAGGCCTCCCCATCCTTCATCAAACCCACTCTAAAATCCCTCTGGTTTAACTGCTTCTTTGGGTCTTCATTTCCTTATGAAGTCTCCTGTGTCAGGTAAAACTGCTATTAAATGAGTGCACATGCTTTTCTCCTTGTTAACCTGCCTTTTGTTACAGGGGCGCCAGCTGAGACGTTCAAGAGGAGAAGGGAAAGCTACATTTCCTCCCCTACAATAGGCTACAGAAAAAGTTGAGCAAGGCAGGTGATATATTTAGATGGACCAGCTGCCCGCCCTGTTGCAAAAATAGGCCATATGAGCACTGCTTCCTTGTTCTCACTTGAAGCCCCTGCACCTATACTCCAAAGTCCCTCTGTAGATTAATTCTTGGAATCTTTTAGGCTACTCATTTTCTATACCTGAACATAATATTAATTTGAATTTTCTTTGCTGATCTTTTTCTAATCATCTAAATGTAACTAATTAGTCTGAATATAATGTTCCCAATTTGACTTTATAAGACTGAAGTCATGTACTTTAGAAAACATTATGTGATGTTAATGTTCTTACACACATGCCACAACACACACATGGAAGTCAAGGGACAACCCCCTTTGCTGTAGGTTCTGGGGAACAAACTCAGTCTGCCAAGCTTGCAAGGCACTGCTCCTTCCCCCTGAGCCATCTCACCAGCCCCCAATCATGCTTTTCTTGATGGAAGGCAGATGCCTTTAGTTTTCTTTATTGCTGTTTAAAAAGAGAAGGAAAAAAGCCTCAAAGGTTGGTGAGATGGCTCAGCAGGCAAAGGTGCTTGCTGCCTAGCCTGACAACCTGATTCAATACCTGGGACCCACATGGTAGGAGGAGAGAATTCCCACAAGCTGTCTGTCTTCTGACCTACACATGCGTGCGTGCACACACACACACACACACACACACACACAAATAAAAAAATTAAACCCTTGAATCCATTCATAGTAACATTTTTACTTTGTTTTTTCCTCCCTTTCAGTATCATAAAATTATTTTAGGAAGTAGATATTTTATAAATTTAAACATTTCATTTGGGGTTTGTCTTAAAAAATCATTAAATGCTATTCCACAAACATGTATTTCACGGGGCTGGTGAGATGGCTCAGCAGGGAAAAGTACTCACATACATGCTGGAAGGAGAGAACTAACTCCCGCAAATTGTTCTCTGACTTCCACATGCACACTGTGGACTATGCACATGCATGCACATGGGAAAACACAATAAGCAATCTATGAAAACATTAGTGCACTTTACTATGATGATAAGGTAAAATACAGAAGTTAACCAATTACTGTAAGAAGATTCAGTTTGAATTGGGGGCTAGTTCTCAGCTAGCACAGGGCACTATGTGGGTGAGTGTCATGGGATTTCTCTGACCCCATCCCAGGAAGGAGCAAGCAATGTGGCCCAGGTGCATGATGCTGGGGGGGGGGGGGCAGCAGTGTGCAGTGGAGTGGAACTGGGGTTCTGTGATTGGCTCTGGGAGCTAACGTCCTTTTGCTTATAAAAGCAAGCTGTAGCAGGTAATAAATCGAATTCTCTATTACCATCACTGCATAGAATTCCCGGCTGTCATTTTCCCATGCATACAGGCCAAAGCAGGCCTGAATTTCGTTCAAGTGACCAGTGGAATTGGACAGTGGTCCTTCAGAGCACCAACCTGGATAGCTGGTGTGGTGAAGTGAGTTGCGAGTGGGTGTAGGCTGAAGCTAGGCCATCAGCCATCAGCCATCAGCCATCAGCCTGAAATTCCTGTCCAGGGGCAGCCGTCTTTGGCCAGGTGGGAAAAGCACAGCCAAGGCGGGAAGCGTTCCGTTGTCCCAGGCTGAGGACCTGAGCTGGAAGTGCCTCTCATGTCGGGTTACAGAAGTAACCGACTGACCTCTGCGCCGAGGGGTCAGTTCCCCATCTGCAAGACACGTACTGTGCTTCCCTTCCCTTAGCAGGACCGAGCTGTACCTGCTCATGGCAAAGGAAGCTTCCTACAAATTACATTCCACTAAACTGTACTAATAACTTCATTGGAAATTTAATGAAATAAAAAGATAAAGGAGAAACCTTCCTTTGAGTTACTGGCCAGGGCACTCCAGGAGACTCCCCAAATTACACAGACTACTGCTACAGTCCTTGATTGACTTTCAGAACCTAAAGGTAAGACTCTATTGCTGAAGACAATACTTCAGAGACCAGATTTGGAGCGATGAAGCTGGAGGTGACCAGGAAGCCACCTCCCTGAAGGCCAGGTCTCACAGGAAGCCACCTCCCTGAAGGCCAGGTCTCACAGGAAGCCACCTCCCTGAAGGCCAGGTCTCACAGGAAGCCACCTCCCTGAAGGCCAGCTCTCACAGGAAGCCACCTCCCTGAAGGCCAGCTCTCACAGCTTTGGAGAATAGCGATGAAGCTGGAGGTGACCAGGAAGCCAGCACCCTGAAGGCCAGCTCTCACAGGAAGCCACCTCCCTGAAGGCCAGCTCTCACAGCTTTGGAGAATGCTACATAAGCTACTAAGGAAAAACACCAATCAATGGTCCAGCACCAGCTTCAAAACCAAATATCCACATCAATGTCTGGCACAGCATACGACATTGCTGCAGTGCTGGCACCTTTATCCTGGGGGGCAATCAATGGCTAACTAATTGGACGTAAAGCCATGGAAAGAAACTTATGTGTTATAGTACTGTAAACATAGCCAGATACACATGGCTGGAGAGGTCATAGATCTAACAGAAATTCCCAAGATTGTTACATCCCTAGGCTAAGGTAACATCTTACTAACTGCAAATTAGGTATCCTTATATTTACGGACAAATATCCCAGACTCCACTCAATAAAGAAGCTCCTTTTGCACCAGGTGAAGAATATTATAGAGTCCCACAACTGGTCATACCCCGACATTGTGAACTGCTCAAGCGTAAGCGACAACAATCCAACCTCTGTACCTAAGGCTCAAGCAAAATACAAGTGGCCAAGAGGACACTAACTAACCTCTTAACTCTCATTAAGGAAGCTCCCTCATGCAAGAGGGGGCCAGGAACTCAAAAGGTCATGAATGGCCAAACTGTGGAGATTAGGGATCTATAGAGCGTGGGTCCAAGGATAGGTCACCTGTATTCAGCTTCACTCACTCAGGGCTCAGGGAACATTGCTGAAGAGGGGGGTGTAAAGATTGTTAGAGCCAGGGAGGTAGTACAAGACCTTATGGAAATAGAATCCTACAAGCTTCTGGGTCCCTGCTCATATGAACCTACAGCATTAGTTTGACACCATGCACAACACTCATGCAAGCTCAACCAGACAAAAACTCAGTATGGAACTGCAGAAATGTGTAGCAGAACCCAATCTTAGCTGAAGAAATATTGGCAATTGATTATGGCTGCTTGAGGACGAACTGGAGTTCTTTAAGCCAGGGACTCCAGACAGGCTGACTAGACTTCAGTGGATGAACTAGTGCTGAGGAATGGCTGGGGAGAGTAATTTGGCACAGTAGGCCTTAACACAAATGGCAGATGTATGAATTCCAGTGGGGGGTGGGGCTGTGGGAGGATCCCAATGGAGAAAGGGGTATATAGGTGATTAAGTCTGATTGAGATATTATGTATGAAATACATAAAAATTGAATAAAAATAAAAAAGAGAAACTTTTCAATGGGAAGACATTATAAATTTTTTTTTATCTTTTTTTTTTTTTTTTTTTTTAGTGACAGACTCACTCTGTAGACCAGGCTGGCTTTGAACTCACAAAGATCCACCTGCCTCTGCCTCCCAAGTGCTAGGATTAAAGGCGTGCACCACCATGCCCAGCTAGTTTATTAAAAATATGACAAACACCAAATACTGCCATCTTATGAGATGATAATTTAAACACAATACAACTTCTGGAAAGTTTTGCAGATCAATGGTGTTCCCCATAATACACTTAATAAATTGCTCTTATAAGAGTCAACCAGGGGCTGGAGAGATGGCCTAGCGGTTAAGAGCGCCGACCGCTCTTACAGAGGACCCGGGTTCGATCCCCAGCACCCACATGGCGGCTGAGAACCGTCTGAAGCTCCAATTCCAGGAGAACTCCAGTTCCAGGGGAATCTGAGACCCTCTTCTGAACTCCGCGGCATTGCACGACACGGATGCACAGACTTGCAAGCAGACAGTACA